>VWZW01004510.1:4101467-4220401 GCA_013397115.1 Edolisoma coerulescens | reverse complement strand
AAGAAAGAAAGAAAGAAAGAAAGAAAGAAAGAAAGAAAGAAAGAAAGAAAGAAAGAAAGAAAGAAAGAAAGAAAGAAAGAAAGAAAGAAAGAAAGAAAATAAGTGGGGGGGAGAGAAAGAAGGTGACAGGGACAGAATAAGGAAAATGTCACCACTCTGTGGATCCCAACAATGCTCCGTTGATCCTCTCCAGCTGGTCTTCTTGGTGGTGAAGGTCCCCCCGAGAAAGCACAGAATCCAATGGGTTTATATACCCTCAAACCAGGTGGCAACGTCCGGGCATGTCCCTCTGGGGGAAGGGGGGCAGTCTCTTGCAGCAGACTCTGGGTCTGTTGCATCACACGCTGTGGTGCAAGGCCCAGCACGTTGGAGGGTCTTTGATGGATTGTGACACCCCCTCAGCTGCCTCTCATTGAAAGTCCCCTGGATGTAGCCTGTGGGGTTGGGGGCTCCACAGCTGGGCCGGTTTGTGTAAGGGAGGATGGGTGTTCACTGCCTCTGACCAGAGGTTATGCCACGCACCCAAAACCTCCTCCTTCCCCCTTGGTTGGGGGGGAGTCTTTGTAAAACTGGCTTCTGTGAGCTGTGCTGTCTGCCACCCCAAACTCAGCACAGCTCGCAACTTTGCCCGTTTGTGGATGCATCTTTCCCTCAGCCTGAGGTGATTGAATAATAGGTTTCCCTTTATCTAATCACCAGTTTGTCAGTCCGAAGTCCCAGTCTTCAGGGAGGCTTCTTGGGTTGTACCTTCTTTATAATGAATAAAACTTTTTATCAATGTTTGAGGCATGAACTGTTTTCAGTCTCTGACAGTGAGTTACACAAAGTTTCTAGAAGAAGGAAATAATGTGACATTTTATCAGGAGTATAAGTGATGCATCACAAATGTGATACACATCTACCCTTTGACAATGATGTGCAGGGGAAAAGAAACAATGTCAGATCACTTTTGAACATGAGCCCTGGGAACAAGGAGTTAGAGGGTCACACTTCACTGCCCCATGAAAATGGCACAGAAATCCTCCACAGGCACTTCTAAAATGGCAAGGCAAACACCTTGGAGCGTCAGTACATGGGCTTGATGTGCAGTAGAGCTGAAGGTGGGATAAAGCACCTTCTACTCCTCCGTGTACATCCTTAAAACCCCACCTTCAATATCCAGCACCCATTTCAGCTGCAGGCAAGAGCTGCTGCATTCATTTCACAGAATCACAGAATCACAGAATATTCTGAGTTGGAAGAGACCCATGGGGATCATCAGCTCCAACTCCTGGCCCTGAAACTCACCATTCCCAAGAGTCATGTCATGTGCCCTAGAGCTTCTGGAATTCTGTCAGGTTTGATCCTGTGACCACTGCTCTGGGGAGCCTGTCCAGTGCCCAACCACCCTCTGAGTGAAGAATCTTTTCCTGATATCCAACCTAAACCTCTCCTGGAGCAAGTTCAGGCCATTCCCTTGGGTCCTGTCAATGTCACCCCAGAGAAGAGATCAGTGCCTGCCCCTCCTCTGCCCCTTACGAGCAAGTAACTGCAATGAGGTCTCCCCTCAGTCTTCTCCAGGCTGAACAGACCAAGTGGCCTCAGCCACTCCTCATACAGCTTCCCCTCAAGGCCCTTCACCATCATAGTTGCCCTCCCTTGGACCCTCTTTAATAGTTTAATATCTTTTTCTTAATATTGTGGTGCCCAAAACTGCCCCCAGAACTTGAGGTGAGGCCTCTCCAGCGCAGAATAGAGCGGGACAATCCCCTCCCTTGCCTGGCTGGTGATGCTGTGCCTGATGCACCCCAGGACATGGCTGGCCCTCCTGACTGCCTGGGCACTGCTGACTCATGTTCAACTGGCCATGGACCGGGACCCCTGGGTCCCTTTCTGCAGCCCATCTTTCCAGCATCTCATTCCCCAATCTGTACACACAACCAGGACTGCCCGTTCCCAGGTGCAGAATCTGGCACCAGCACCACCTTGTATGAGCTCACTTATGTGACAGCAGTGCTTCACTCCAGGACAAGTCCTGGGTGCAAAAACATGGACATGCATGAAAGGAGATGAGCTTCCTTCCTCTGCCTGTGTGACTTCATTTCCGAAGCATGTGCTTCAGCCCTTCCCACCTTTATACACACCTAGCCTTTTACAAATCCCAATTCCCAGCACACCCTATACTGATCCCAAGTGCTTTGCTGAAATGGAACCTCTGGTAGCCTAAGCGCCATTGAACATAACATCTGACAGGTCATTTGCATAATTTCATAATGTCCTCTTTGCATTTTACTGATGGGATTTTTTTTCTACATTTCACACTTATTTTCCAAAAAGATGAGCTTTTGTTTTCTTTCTTTCCATGACAGATGTGAGGAGGAGGAGAAAATATATGTTGGTAAGAATTTTCAAATAAAAAGATCTCTTCCTCTTCAAAGAACAAATATGTACGTGACAAAATGTTCTGTACAAAAAATAGCAATGCAGAAAGGAGATCTGCAGCCAAATAAACTAATGACATATGCTCAAGTATTACATATAACTCAAATTCATTTTATTTCAATACATGAGCAAAGACTTTAGCACGTGATTTACTTTCTTTTTTCCTCTTTGCTCTCTGCTAAGCTGCAGAGGTTTTTAATGTGCACAGCTCAGTGAGATATGTCAAAGAATGGTACATCAAGTTATCTTCCTATAATTACATGAAAAATGTAATGTAAAATATGAGTGGAGGAAGGAGCCGTGATACATGAAAAAAGAAATCCAATGTGAAGTGAAATTTATTCTCCAGAAATGTATCTGTGAAGTGTTAAAACTAATAAGCACCAGAAGTTTCCATGACCCTGAAAAGGTTTGTTGCTTTTTTCTTGATTGTAGCCTGTTATATTATGAAAAAAACTAAGTGATCAGATACTAGACTCTTCAACCCATCTGGGATGCGAGACCTCCCTCCCTTTATTCAAGATGTTATACTTCTTACTAATGCAGCAGATTCCAACGTTGATCTCCCATATATAATTTAAATGCTAAATTTTCCATATTTCCAGTGTTAAAAATTTGTTAGTTGAGTATACAGATTACAGGGTTAAATCTAACCACCCTTGGAGGCAAAAATGAATCAACATAAACCAGTACTCTTTGCTCTGATTCTTGGTCCTAAACTTTTATCACAGTGGTCCTTACTTAGTGTTCTGTCCTTTGTTTCTTTAATGTGAGCTTTTGATACAAGTATTTTTAAGAGTCTGTACTGTTTTAGCAAGCACCTACTTTTCAGGAGATACATATTTGTGTATATATATATATATATATATATATGTATGCATGAAGACATATACACAGACAGTGTACTGCTGTGACGCTGGGGACACATTTCAGTACAATTAATGCAATTCTCTTGTTCAGACTGTTCCTTCATGTGGGACCCCATTTTGAGTTGACCTCATTAATATCTGCATTCTGCCAAATCACTGGATATGCTGCTTTATTCTTTTAAATCTTGCAGTCCTGTATCAAGATCCTCTTTTTCTGGACATTGCCATGGGAAAAGAAATAGCATGTTAGGAAATATATTTGCATGCTTACCCACTTCAGAATTAAGATGCAAATGTTCCATCAACTCAAGAACTATACACCAAATCGGTGCTAACTCCAAGTAAAGTCTGAAACAATCCAGGATATTATGTACACATCCATTAGCTCCCTTGCATACATTTCACTTTCCAGGCATTTCATTCTTTTGGGAGAAATGAACTGTCAGAGTGAGCAGAAATCTGAAACAATCTGCTTGGGTAACTTTGCTAACTACAGGCACTTTACAATGCTGCTGCAATTCGTTGGCTGTATTTTAAGGAGATGGGAATAGAAAATAGGACACAATCACGGCTGTGGCCCTCAGCTTTTCCCAGAAGACCTAAAGGAAGTTGAAGCACGAGCTCAGAAGAGTCGCTCTGTGCACTACAGAAAACCATTTAGTACCCCATTTAAAACACCTCACACAACAAAAAACACAGCCTCAGTGTGCCACTAGTTAAGAGCAGGAACAATCAGAAGAGCTATTCTTTGCCAGGACCAAAAAAGAAACTTAAATTCCTCTGTGTTGATTAGGAAGGGTACACTTTTACAGAAGTGCAACTAAGACAAAGAGACAAAACAAAGAAGCAGAACAAAAGAGCAGGGACATCCATCCTCAAAGAAAAGAAAATTCCCTCCTGGCTCTGCCCTACTGGCGAATTCATTTATCTCCAGAAGGTGAGCAAAGCCCTCTAAACAAACAGCTGAAAGAGTTCAGTGGCACTACTGCACAAAAGCATTTGATTTCTAGCTACTGTAACATATAATGCTTCAGAGAAAGGTAGAGGAATATCCACTTCCAATAAAACCATAAAAAAGCCCAGAGGTGAAATTTTACAGTGCTTTACCATCTAGAACAAGTGAGGGAAAGCCAAAAATATTGCAATAGTTGAAACTATTTTGAACTCGTAGCTGAATCTCATTGCACAGATCTCATTTAACTGAATTTTCTGAATTCTTCCTGCTTTTGAAAAAGGTGCTCGGATCACAACAGAAGTATAGATAGAATTAGTTCTGTATCAGTGCTACAGATGAAAAACTACCCTAGTAAAGCTAGTCTAATTCTTCCAGTGCCATATTTTGCCATGTCATATACCACGTATCACACTTTTTCTTTAATAGCAATTGAGTGGCTTTTCTGTGAGTTCCTTGAGAAATATTATTCTGTGGTTTAATAACAGTTGCTGTTGGTCAGTTTTGATATTTATTGAATTCTCCTTTTAAAAGTTTGCGAGTTTTTACTCTTTTTATTATTCCTAATAATTCTTGTGGGTTTCTGTATGAGTTCCTTCTCAGTATTTTCCTCTTAGACTTCTTGCTGAATGTTTCTTTGAGTGTTATTTAACTTCAAACATATGCTTAATTCCCTTGCTCTTTTTCCATAAGTCAGCTACTCCAGCCTCCAAAATAATGTTTTGTACTGTTCTCTGTTTCCTATGTCTCTATAACTATTAGATAACAAATCTTCTGAACTAAATACACATGTGGTCACTAGTCATTTACAAGTTCATCCATCTCCCAATAAACACAAGGAAGTTTCTTGGTCAGCTAATTGGATTTGGCTTAACTATGGAGTTGGTTCTTTATTATCCATGCAACAAAACTCCAGTGGCAGCAGCATTGAAAAGGATATATATATATATATACACACAAACACACCAGACAATTAGCTTAATCAGCTGTTCAGCCACAATTCTTAGTTTCTCTCCCTAAATCTTCATACTGGAAAATTTAATATTGTATTCTGTTTAAGAGACTACATATATGTCTTACTTCCTGTCATCTTTCTCAGCTGTTCACTGTATGTTTTGTCACTTCTTGTCATTCTGCTTCTCTTTTTGCATAGTGTCATTTAATGAGGCCACAGTAAGACCTAGAAGCCTTACATTTGCAGCCACTAAATACATTCCAACCACCACTTTGGTTTGAACACCCTGTTTAGTTCCTCAGCCAAGTCCTTATCATGGGATTCTGTTTACGTACTAGTCACATAAAGATGATTAACATTACAGGTGCTTGTATACATATATCTAAATCGATAATGGCCAGAGTTTTTGTTCAATGGATCATTTTATATTACCATCATTAAAAAAACCCCCATAGCTTGCTGTGCAAGGTGTACCATCAAATTTGTTGGAAATATCAAACAGAGAGGAACTGTCCATTCTGGGCACTGGCCTTCTTCTTTTTTGATGAATAGTTATCCTTGGGAAAATGATGAGGTACCATCATTGTATAGAGAAGAAACATAAATACCAGGCTTAGCGAGAAGTTGCAGATCTCAGGAATTCCTGGCGTATCTTCAAGGGGAAATGAACTAACTTTTGATGGTAACATAATTCTGCAACCTCATGCAGATTAGGTATGTTACCAGGACAATAGCAACGCTGTTTGCCACTTTGCTGCTTTGCTTCACATTATTGCCCTGGGATAGCTGTATATTCAGTCAGTGACTTCTCCCAACATGTTCTAGGTTTTAAACTCCTTCAGAGAAACAAATACAAAGTGACTAAGAACACTTAGAGATATAATCCAACACAAATGTCAGCATCATTTGCCATGGAAGGTTTCCCATTTGCAGAAGTTTTCCCAGGGCCCCTCCTAAGATGCAGCCTGACAACAAATTATGTAGCACAATTGAATGCAAAAATGGCATCCCAGTTTTCTTCAAATTCTGACTAAGACAAAAAAAAAGAACAAAGAAGTAATAGAAAAAAGTTGTTGAGTTGTGGTAAATACTTGTTTCTGTCAATCCAGAAGGGATCCAGAAATCCTCTTGCTTGTTATCTTACTTTCACGTAGCTAAGTACATATACTATACTTTCTCAAAGTATAGAAAACAAGAGCAAGAGAAATTTGCTAGTTAGAAAACTAGACACTGTTATTGTTATTATTGTTATTGGTTTTGTTTTTGTTGCTATAATTATTATTATTAAATACCTTTTTCTCCCTAGTTTTGACCTATTGAGAATAAAACATTGATAGTTAGAACAGATAAACTGAAAGTAGTTGCAGTGTAATACATATCTTTAAATGTTTGATTTTTGTTTTGGATTTTTGGGGGTTTTTTCTATTCTACTAGTAAAAAAAAAATGAGGAGGTTTTTTTGTTGTTGTTAAAATGACATAGTGAATTTTTGATTTCTTGATATAATTCAACATAGTTATTTGACTTTAGACAATCAATGTCTACTCAAATTGGATTCAAAGCCTGAACTAATCTTCTCTTGCAAGCTGCACTACTTCTTAATTTAATAGAAAAGTCTTCATGTGACATGCTTCAGATGAAAGAAAGATATTCCTGAGCCAGTTCTAAAGTGCTAGGAAGAGGCATGTGCAATAGTACCACTCTCTGCACATAAAGTAGAGTGGTGCCAAGAGGAGCTGCTGTAATAGCGGTAGTAAAAATGGAAAGAAAACAGAATGTAGGGAGAAGAAAAGGCAGTTTGGGTGTTCAGCTGATTTAAAATGCCCAAATGAAATAGCAGCCAGGGGCTCTTTCTTGTATTTACACTTAGCAGAGGTACTGACCCTTTGACTTCGGTTATGGATCTCTCCTATGATACACTTCTCTTTGAAAGGTTCATAGATAAAGACTGTGCAGTATTCTCTCTTTAAAACCCCTTTTAATCTCTCATCAGATACAGTAATTTTAACATACAGAAGCAGCAGGCATTACTCCTGCAATTTAGAAACCTGTTGTAGGAAAGTAGGCAACAGTAAGGGCCAACACTCTGCGTCTATCAAGATTCACAGCCAGCACATCCTTGCTACACTTCCCGTGCTGGGGGGGTCTTATGTGGTGGTTTCATTCCTTTAGTGTTCCTACGGAAATGCCCATTTTCCCAGCAGACTCAGGCTATTAGAACTTAGATTGTGCAAAATGTGTTCAAGGAAATATAGAATGACTTTTTCCTTTTTTTTTTTTTTTTTTCTATTTCAGTTTTAAATATAGACTTGTAATTCAGCCTCAGCCATACTAAATCCCTCAACACTTCAAAACTTGTGACTCTCTCTAAACATAGCTGACCTCTTGAAGATGAATATGTGAGTAGTATGATATTCATATCATCCTTTGGATAAATTTGAATACAGAAACAATGCCATAATTCTTACTCTTGCTTTCGGTTACTTTTGGCAGAGATCAAAACTTAATTTTTTCAGTCACCTTAATAAAATCATAAAAAATAAATAATTAAAACCATTGCAATATAATTTTTTGGATGTAACAGGTTATTCTACCTATTTATTTTTTTCCATTGGTCAGATGCTGACTATTCCAATAAAAATTATGCACAAAAGCAAAAGAGTTTTTTGAAAAACTGCTGCTCCTGGAAGAATCTGCCAAGCACAGACTATGAACATCATAGATAAGCAGAGCAAGTAGTAGCACGTTCTAATGGACTGGAGATATACATATATGGTCTTCTTTGGCCCAGTGTCTGCCACCCAGAACCTTCTATTAGCATGAAGAGAGGAAAAGTGGGATAGAGAAAAGGAAGTGAGGATATCCTCTGTGTATGTCTTTTAAAAATGCATAATGATTAACATTGTAGTAAAATACATCTGACAAAGCACAAAATATGTTGATACTGGCAGAAATTCTTTATAAGAAAGCAAGAAATAAGGATAAATTCAGTAGCTATATGTATCAATAACTCCACTAATGGGAAAGCAGAGAAAAATAAAATAGATTCTATTTTAAGCTGGTTTTAAATCTTGTACAAAATCTGTTAAATTAATAGTAAGAGGCATTAAGATTAAAGCATTAATGTTTAATATACACTGAAATTATATAATTTATCAGTTTCACAACAAATATTTAATTGTGTGAATCCATTAGGGGTAGCATTTTAAAAACTCCTGTGAAGTGTTTCTTTCAACAGTAACTAAAACAATTACAATTCCCTTTCCCATTGAAACTTTACTGAACAGCTGCTTTCCAGGATTGGTTAATTTCCATCAGAAAGTTGATGTCCAACAGCTATTCAGGAGGAAGGAAGATTACGCTGGGTCTCAGCACATAGGGATGTCCAGCCACAAGAGAAGAAAGGATTTAAAGTCCTCTTACCAGACACTGTTAGTTGCAAAGAATGTTAGTGCAAAAGCGTTTAAAATTTTGTTTCTGTGTTGAGGAATTCTTGGGAAAGAAATGGCTGAAAATAAGCTGTACAAATTGCTCCAGCAGTGGCAGCCATAGCAACATGAATGGAGTTAATATCTGCAATCAGGGTCTGCGTGTATCTATTTAAGAATGTCAGTTGTATTCAGTAAAGCAGCTAAGGAGTACTGCCTTGCATGGAAATGTGTATGTGACAAGTTAACATGTTAATCTAGTAAACCTGTCTGATTCCCTTTCCTAAAAGCCTTTGAGTAGTAAATATTGCCTCTTGATATCAATAAATTATTTCTTGTTAGTGATATGAAGACAAAATTAGATGCAATTATTCATCATAATTCCCCAAAAGCTATTTGAGCGTATTCTATTTTCTTTAGGAATGTGCAGTCTACATAAGTATATGAAATAAAATCAGAATATGTCCAGAAGATTTTTTTCCATTGTTTCCTTTTTAAATTACGCCTAAAGTAAACTAAAACTATATAGGAGTTTTGGTCTAATATGCCAATCATTCAGTCCAAAATTTTCCCTCTTCGAAAGCAATCTAATTACTGGGTTAAGGTTGTGTCAAGTGAAATGGTTAGGAAAAAATTAAGTTTTTTCCTAATTCTTGGGCTAACATGACAGAAGGATCTTCCTGCAGGAGAATAGTTGCAAGGGAAAATAAGAATTCCTACAGCAAATGTATAAAGTCAAGGATAAAGTATTGTGGGATTGTCTTTGTTCTTTTTATTTGGCTCTTTCCTGCCTTCTAGCACAGGGGAGACTCAGAAGTTCTGTCTATAATATATTATTGAATACATTTCCTTACTTTTCTACAGCAATTCAAAAGCACCAAGTACGTCTGGTCCATGTTGAAATTCTGGGAACCTCATATCACAAGGAAAAGTTGCACTGGGATTTTTCGCTAGAGATTTTTGTCTAATTGGCCCCTGAGGTGACCAGGCATATAAAATAGTTGCTAACATAAGGCAATATCAGGAGTATTTACACTTTTAACAAACACTAAGGATTATTTAACAAACACTAAGGATTATTATCATCTTCCCTTTCCCTCGCAGCAGTAACTGCGAAATTGTTAAAGAATCACGGCGTTTCTGAGAGGCTGAGGTGAGAGTGCAAGAACACCTTTCTTGCTCTCACCCTCTTTCTCCTCACCTGTATAATTTAATAATTACCTTAATCAAATCCTGTTTGAATGATTTAACCTCATGCTGCAAAAGTGCAACAAGAAGCATGGGGAGGCCATCCCCACCCTGCTCAGCATAAGTGGTTGTAGAGGCCCAACTCCTCCTCCGTCACTCTCGGGAGCAACAGCCCCGGCTCAGGCCAAGGAAGGGTCTGTGTCACACAGAACCCTGCCTTCTGCAGCAGCTGCATGCAGGTGTGTAAGGAAGAGAGAAAATAGATCAATACTGAGAAGTTATCCTTCACTCAGCAAGTTCTGCTGGCCACTGTTTTAGCTTCGCAGATTTCTTGAACCTGCTGTGCTTTTTCTACTTAGAAACTTTCAATGCTTGTCCGGTCTTCCACCAAATACATGCAAACTGTCAGGATCTACTTTACCCTCAGCAGTCATTTGCACAGGTCTGTTTCTGTGTGAAAAGCTGTCTTACCTTGCTGTTTTCAGCCTTGTTCCCCCTACTTTCATCCTTTCACTAGTGGGCTCCTAGTGCCTGTGTTGGAAGACGTGACAAATAATCCATGCTCCTGAATTTTATACATCTCTCATACCATACTAAGCTCTGTTTTCGGATTAGGCATTCCTAATTAAATTTTTCCCCAATTTATTAATCCATTTTAAGTCGGGGAAGTCAGTGCTTCAAAGAAAAGTGAACCATGGACTTGTGTGGTAGTTTAATGTTGTTTTCAGAGACGTTTTTATTGTTTCTCAGTAGCTTCCAACAGTTGATTTAGTTTTGTCAGCTAATGATTTTGAGATCAAGCTTTCTTAGAACTATCACAGCCCCAGGATGCTGTTACATCTTTCATGAATTACGTACCTTAGGACTTATTATTTATGCACCTTTCACTTATGTGTGTGTCTATGACAAATTTTATTATTTGTTTTACTAGCATTTAGGATTAAAATTTCCTTTTGGAGTTTATTTCTTTCTGTTGTCTTCATCGTTATCAGTAACTTCATACGATAAGAAATCTTTCCTTTTTATTAATCCTTCTACATGTTTTCTTTATCTTGATAAATGAGTATATACTGTTATCATTTTCCCATTTTATTTAAAGCAACTATTTAGCCATATCACAACATTTCTCTCAGCCCATGATTACTTTGTTTCTTTAAAGCTTTTACATTTTTTTACAGAAAGCCTCTTGAAAAGTAAGTCTACTAGGTTTTTAACCTTGTAAAGAAATTCAAGAGGCTTGTAAGCAGGTTTTTTCCAACAACCCAACTTCTTTTTTTCAAGACTTTCTTTGATACATTTTTCTTTTTCATAGACATTTGGTTTATCTACCTTGAGTTACCTGGATAGTACCTGGAACCTTTGTTCCTATTCCCTTTTTTTTTTTTTGTGGTGCAACTTTTGTCACTTAACACAAAAGTGGTGCTAAGTACAATGTTAAAGATCCTTCAAATAAAACTTCATTTTTAAACCTAATTCATACTCCTTGCAGCTTCAGGCAGACCTGCTGATCTTCCCACTAGCAGTTCCAGCATGGATCTCTGGATTTTTCTCCTCAGTGAATACAAATTTTAAAAAATCATTACTTTTCTTCAGTAGTCTTCCCTATTTGAAGGCTCCTTTTATACTGGTCATCATCTGACTACATGTACAGGCTGCAATATTTTTCCTCCAGGTAGATTTGAAAACAGTGTTCATCTAGAATTTTTCTTATTTTATCATCTCAGAATTTGATTTTATTTTCTTTATCTTAGTACAACTTCATATTTCTGAAATATGCTGCTTCTTTCTAATACTTCCCCTTACTCTTCTAATTAATCACCTCAATTACTTACTCTGTCTCAATAAGTAATGTGCCTCACTGATGCCTCACTAACAGTGGGGTGCTCTGCAGTGTTCTCCTCGTGCCTAAAAGGATTAAATTTTAGCTATGCCTCTTATCTGCTTTTTAACGTTTTCATAATTCCATCTTTAAGGTGAGCTACAGTCACAGAGGTTTTAGTTCGATTCTCTGGGGATATCAAATTATAATACACTGTGTTTGGTATTACAGAATAATACGTGAATTATTTTGTTTCAGATCCTGCACACTGTTTGGGAAGAAGTAATGAGTTTCATTTTCTCTCTTGGGCTACATTACTGCTATGCTTGAAACAATCAGGGGTATTGTATAAAAAGTCCTTTTCTGGACACAACCTACATTGAAATGCGAAAGCTGTCTGGGCACTGATAAAACAGATCTGCCAATAACGGTCCAAAGCTGCACCCAGGGAACACCAGTCTATATATGAGGAAGCATTTGCTTACTGAGAGGGAGGTCAAACCCTGGAACAGACTGCCTGGAGAGGTGGTCCATGACCCAAACCTGTCTCTGTTCAAGAGGCATTTGACCAATGCTCTTTTATAACATCCTTGAATTTTTGGCCGCCCCTGAAGTGATCAGGCAGTTGGAACAGGTGATCCTCATACATCCCTTCCAATTGAAATAATCCTTCCCCCTTTCCCCCCCATCATCCCCCATCCTGGGGAAAAGCGTTTCAAAGTTGAATCCAAACAATTTTTCTCTTTTTTCGATGTTGAGATGACATATTGTAGAGACAAAGAAAGCAACATAAAATGGTGTAGTGATGTTAGACTGTACTATGCAGACTAAAACATCAATCTATTTTTCCAATGTGATAAATGTTCAGTTTGGTTATACATGGAAGAAATGGTAAGATATCTGCACTTTTATTTTCCAAGATATTTGTGTTACGTGTTTGGTTTTCCTGGGACAGAGTTAATTTGTTTCATAACACAGAAATGTCTTCATTTTTTGCTGAGCAGAACTTCCACAGAGAGGAGGCCTTTTCTGCCACGATAGATTAGATGCCAGCCTTCAAAACAAGGGTAACTGGCATAATTACAGTGGCCTTTAGATGATAATAATTAGGTGCAAAGCGTCTGCAACACTTAACTTTAATAACATAAATCTGTAGGTTAGTTCTGAATACACAGTTTATTTAACACATACGAAAAGGGTATGACTTCTTGATGTTCATACTTCTGAAATCAGTTAATTTAAAGAAAAAAAATCAACATTTAAATTCAAAACCAGTGAACTAAACAAAAAATCCAAACAAGAAAACTTAATCACCAGCTGTTTCTGATCTACCACTTCAGATCTTCTGTGTTCTGATCCACCACATGTTTATGCATCTCTGGGCTGCCTTTAGATGGTAACTACTTTTGAGCCACATCTGCCTGAGCTTGACAGAATCTGGTGACCCAGGTTTGTGGAGTTATTCATTACTGTTATTCTTGACACTTTTAGTGTCTCTGATCTGATGCAAGGGTGATGTCTCCCACTGTGTGTGTGCATACAAGATATTTGTCACTTGTTTGAAACATTCACAGAGAGTTTTGGAAGTGGTATTTAGGGATAGGGAAAGGAAGATATTTTAAATTATCCACCACTAGTTCTGATATGAATAAAAAGTGATTACAGCATTGACAAAGTTGTGTAACAATTCAGCTTATGACAGTTTTGTGCAGCAAACCATAAAAAAGTAGTGATTTTTCAAAATGCAATTGTTTTGTGCTTTGGTCCTGAGTTATGTGAAGACTCCATGAAAATTAAAGGTGATTAGTAAAAAGAATCATAAATCTTACACAGACCCACAGTTTTCTGTGAGTCACAGTTAGTCATTGTGGGGGCCTTGAGAGGTGCACAGATGTCCTGACTCGTTTCCCTCCAAAGGATTGGGAAGAAAATAAGAAGGAAAAGCTTACGGACTGAGATAAAAATGGGGAGATCATGTACCAATAACCATCACTGGCACAACCTCTACTTAGGGAATATTAATTAAAAATAGCTTTGAATAATGAGAAACAAAGACAAATCAAAACAACTTCCCCTCCTGCATCTTTCCCAGCATTCCTTCATCCCTCTAGACATCCCACATGGCACGGGTGGGGTTGGAGAGTGGAGGGCTGTGTTTAGCCGGTGAAAATTTCTTTCTGACATTCCATCCCGACAGGGGCCACTCTGCAGCCCCCACTGCCAACACCTTGGTATCCATTCCAGTAGGTACAGCCATCTACAAAGTGAGGGCTTTGTGATAGTCAGAAATTTGCCTAGTTTTCCAGGCTGCATGAATCATCACTCCTGATTTCCTGACCTTATGTGTCTGAGAGAAAGTAACTACAGACTTAATGTCTCCCTGATGGGACGTTTTGTCAAATTGCTCCTTGTAAGCACTGTTGCATAGTTACCTCTACAAAGTTGTCAACATCCAATCAGCTTAAGCAAATAAAAATTTGGCTACTTACGGGTGGGCAACAGTTGAAGGAGTACAGGCTCAGTTTTGAAATGGCAACTGATTTTCAGTTTGATAGGGCAACAAATATTTTTATTTTGATGGAGCAAGTTTGATGTTGCAATAACTTTTGAAGAAGAGAGAAGTTTTTCAGAAAACTTTAAAGACTCAAATCATGCATTTATTTAGCTGTAATAATCAGGTTAGTTACTCAATCCTCCATAGAGGGGCATAAAATCAGAGCTTGACCATCAGCCTTGAATAATCACCAGCATCAAAATCTCTCAGTAACGTAAAAGTGTTTTATCTATTGTATATATTGAAACTGTATTTCCTAGACAGGCAATCCATGGGAAATAATGACTAGCATTCCCTCTGACAAATTGCTTCTTTGACTGATATTTAGCTGCTGTTTTCTTCTGTTTTCTTCTTTTTCTTCCACTGTTCTCTGTCTGGTTTTGTCGAGCTTAAAATAAAGAATATACAACACTGTATAAAGAGGGTTTTTTTATTCTGCTTTCACTTGCATGGCACCTTTTTTCTTTACCTCTGAAGGCATTAATATCTTTTTCACTAAATTTTTGTTGGAATATTTTGAAATATAGTCGTTAACTTGACTGGTTGTTTGAGGTCACATATTGCTTGAAGCAGACCTCTATTAACATGTAAATTGCAGTTTCACACCAGTGGCCTCTTTAAAGTCGAAGGGGGAATAAAGTTTTTAGATTGGAGTTGGACAGTCAGCATACTAAGGAGTGTGTTTAGAACACAAGGAGTTCAAGTAAATTTTCCAAGTGGATTTATTTCTTCAAAACTATCCAAAATATTACGTTAGTGAAGGATTTATTCTTCCAAGTGGTAATGCTTTCTCCAATAATTTTTTTTTTTCTATTTTTCCTTGCCATTGTTTTACTTTTTCTTGTTTCATAGAAATATAGGTCTGGAATGACTGAGTCGGGGGTTTGACATCTTTGTTGTCAAAGCATCTGTGTCATATAATCAATGATTAATGTTAAACCATGTCCTGATGAATTTGAGTTTGAATGGTGTTCACACAGTGGAAATTCTGATTCCAGTTTTTGGTCTCTTGTATTGAGGGTAATTGTACTGACATTTGTCCTTGTGCCAGCAGTGCCTTAACTTTACCTCTTTATTCCCACTGGTGACTTTGGATTTTTGCTTTGTATTTGGAGAATGCAATCACACACTCCTTCAGCCTCTGCTTTACTAGCTGAAACATGCCAAACGCCCCTAGTAACATAATGTATGATAGGATGGCCACCATCTTTACTTTTCTAGGAGGGCTTTTTTGGGTTGAACCTATTTAAATATCTCACTGCATGTAATATTCCTCATGATTTTAAATATTTATTTTTTTTTAATGACAATTATTCTGCTTGTGGTATTAATTCATATTCAGCATGGTTTCTTCAGGGAAAAAAACTATGGGAGGGAAAAGCCCTGGGGAGTAACTACTTTAATTATCAGACACGATCATCCCTGAAGAGGGGTGATAAAGAACCTAAAAAAAAATCAAAATAAAGTTTATTTAGACAAGGGTTCAGATTCCTCTAAAGCTACCAGATCACACAGTGTAATTATACCCAATATTATAGTAAACCTCTCTCAAAATTTAAGCCTACAGGGGTCTCTAGGGGAAGAAAAAACTCCAACCCCCCAAAAAATTAAAAACAACCAGTCAAACACTGAAACACAACAAACCACTAATTGAATTTATGTATTGATGTTTCTCTAACTGGAGTCTCTGACTTTCCTTATTCCTGATAATAGCAACCTCCATACTGCAAAACAAGGATTGTTTTTTTAAATCCTTTTTATGATAAGGTTATGATTCAAAGCAATTTGCTTAATCTATTGTAAGGAAGGAACACTTTTTTTTTAAAAGATCAGAAACTTATTTGTACCATGAAAAGTAAGATGTGAGTTTAAGCTTTGCTTTCTACACAAGGACTTATTTTTTTGCATATTTATCCATTAGATCAGCACATTAGATCAGCTTCTTTCACTAACTGTACTTTCTATAGCAAAATATCCATTCTACACAACATTTTATTAATTGCATTATTGTATTATTTTATTATTGTATTAAATTATATCAGAAGAAATGGTAGGTATGTTTTTATCAATTAATGAAATTCTGTGAAGGTGTAAAACAGATTAAAATCTCCTTTAAGTTTGTGTTTGGCAGGTGCTTTCCTATTGCATCTGAGGATTTGCAGGTTTGGGTTGTCAGTTTGGTTTTTTTTGGCTGCTCACAATTCCAGCAGCATGTGCAGCAATTAAATGTTGGCACCATGTGTGTCGTATTTCCCTGATCAAGAGCTGTTTTGTGTGTCTGCATTCTCCAAATTCCCAAATTTATTTTGTGCAGGTCATCCTGCAGCTGTATCAGAGGATTTTATATAAAAACCCTCTGCAAACATTGTATAGATTAAAAAATCCCCAAATCAAAACCAAATAAACAAAACAAAACAGAAAAACCCCAGGCATGCAGCTGTAGTGAATGAAACTCTATATTGAACCTTTTCTGTCTCAAAGGTAACTCAGCATCTGAGAACTTTAAAAGCAATGGAAATCTAGGAGGGGAGGGATTGGACACCTAAAATGGGGCTGTAGAAACTGGCCTTGAGCTGGGTAAAATACAGATAGGTGTAGATGCAAATAATTAATTGGGAGAGCAAGAGGTTTCACGATGGAATATGGATATATGGGAAGATGTAATAATGCAAAGAAAAACCCCTGAAATCGTAGAATCCCATTTGTAATGAGCTCCGGGTACATTCAGGCAGGTCTGAAGAACCTGCCAGGAATATAAATGGGGTGAAGGCAATTTCCCAGAGCCAGCCTAGCACTCAGATGCAATGAAGTAGCAGGACTTGTGAAAAGGGGAGATTTCCCCAGCCCTTAGTTTGGCTGTCAGTGCCCCAGGAAAGCCAAGCCCCTTTTTCCCAACCGCTCTGTCACTCTCCCGTTATGGGGAGCCTTCACTGAACAGCCCTGCTGGATCGGAGGGTGGTTCGACTGACTTGTTTAGGGACACACACCCCACAGAATAAGGGAGACCCCTCAGAGGGTATTCCCACTCTATGACCCCTCAGCAGGGTTTCCTCTTTGTCTGAGTATGTTCCCCCCTGCTGGCAACTGCCAGCATCCATGAAGGACTCACACTATCAGTTTAGGGAATAACACTCTTTATTAATATAAAACTGTAACGGGTTAAGGCCAGTGATCGTACCTGACTGCAAAAAGAAAGCAGTACACACACAAGCTCTAATCCCAAATACAAATATTCAGCATACATTTTTTACCCAACAGGCACCTTATGGGGGAGAAGATGCGTTCAGCCATTTGACTGAACCCAGTAGTTACAATGGAATCTTCTCTAACTTTTCCCCATTCTCAAGCTGCTTTTACACTATTTCTTTGTGTTTAGGTGGAGGCTGAGTGACTCAAGTCATACACACTGTTGTTACTGATAGGCGTAAAACTCTCTCACTTCACTCTTAAAGATTCAGTTAATAAAGTCTAGAGCACATGCCCAGCGAGGGGTGGTCACACCTTGAAGGTACAGAAAACTTGGGTCTTCTTCTACAGTGCTCTCTACTTCTGTTAACATAGAATCACAGAATATCCTGAGTTGGAAGGGACCCCCATTGATCATCAAAGCCCAGCTCCTGCCCCTGCACGGGAATCTTCCCATGTGCTGCCCTCCTTTGGACACTCTCCAATAGCTTTATATCTTTCTTATACTGTGGTGCCCAAAATTGTACACATGCAGGGATCTTACTGCTTTATTTTTTTGTTTGTGCTAAAAAGGAGAATTAGTTATACGGAAGAAGTTCAGATGTGCCATTTGAAAGTTACTAAGTAATGTTTGGGTGAAACACACCTGGGGCTGTTGAAATTTTTTTTTTTGACGTAGAGAAATAAAGGATGAATTAATTAACCTTTCCTAGATTATTTGTATGTAAAGGATTCCTTAATGAGAATATAGTTATAATAGACTTGTGTTCATAAATAATTTCACCATTTGTTGCTAGCAAATTAAGTTCTCAAAAAATAAAAAAATATTCATTTTAATATTTTGAGTACAAATTGCACCTCAATGAACCACTGCTTCTTCTGGAAAAAGAAAAAGACTGAATTAGCAATGTTACTGATGCAAATCAATTTTTTAAAAGCCAGGCTAACTGGTAAAGTGATGTGTTTTCTATTTTGTTTTTCTTTCAGTCAGTCACTGCTTAACGAATAGTTTATTAATCTTTTTTGTTTATATTCATGCCCTTAATGTATTTATGTCTGGATTCTTAAATTGTTACTATAATCCTACTGGCCAACTGTCTGAAACACAAGGGTTCAGAAGCAGACATAGGTAATAAATATAACTAAAGAAATCTGTCAGAAACACAAGGGTTCAGAACTAGACATAGGTAATAAATATAACTAAAGAAATCATTCTGATTGTAAATGTTGGAAAAACAATTCAAAAGAAGTTCTACTTTTTGCAGTCTCTATTTTGTGATCTAATAGTAATTGCACCCCAATTCAAATGTTTTACAAATATTATAAGATTATGGTCTCTCAGTATATGGACTCTAACTCTTGCTCTCCCCTGAAAATAGTGGGGAGAAGCTATTTTTGATATACTGATACAATAATCCTAAACTTTTATCTCTAGTACCTTGGCAATGAGATGTGGGGTAAGACAAGTGGATCAGCCTCTTAAAAACCATGATGAATTACACATTAACTCAATTTCCATTGCATAACAACAGATCAGAGGGTGTGAACATTATTACTATAAGTGAAAATTATAAAATTGCAATTTTTCATATAAGGACTTACCAAAACAAGGCATACACTATTAGCCCTTTAGAAATGCTATATGATAAGCATGTTTGTTGTTGGGTTTGGGGCTTTTTAATTGATGTTACTGGTACCTCAGTAGCCACACTTCATGTCCATTTTAATCTTAGTTGGTTTTAAAACATATTTACAGCTTGAATGTGCAATTTTAAAGGGCACAGATACCCTTCCATTTTTAAAGATCGGTACTAAAGCAGATATACTCTCTAATTGTTTTTTTTTTCTTGCCAATAGTGCAAAATTATTACTTATAATAAGAGGAACACAGGCTTAGGGAAAATTATTTCTATGTGTAAAAAAATGTTCTTGGATATATTTTATTGAAATTCAAATGGGATCATCATAAAAATCAATAATAAACCTCTATTTAAAAAAATAAATCCTTTTGCCTCATATCCTTTGTTTCGAAGATAAACTTACCCTTATGGATAAAGAGCTCAACTCAAACAAAGAGATAGATTGTTTCAAAAAGCAAATAGAAGTTTTCATTTCAAGTATAGATTTTCTCATTTCTCAGAAAAAAAGATTTGGGTGAAAACCATAAAGTACAAGTGTAATAATTTCACTTTCTTATCTCCATATCCGAGAAGTACCAATTTTGGTAGAAACAAAGTTCCCAGTGGTACACATAATTCTATTTGACTGTTAAACCACTTTAAATAATAAGTGCTGTAGTGATACTGCTATGGATTGATCAGTTGTAGCTCCTAAACTAATCTTAACACCTCAAAAGTTTATTAGCAATTAAGTAGGAAAATTATTTTTGTGGCAACAAATGTAGTCAGAAAGTAATACTGTTCTTGCTCTTTTACACCCTGAGTAGTTCTGCAATGTTTTTGTATTTTAGAGCTACAAAATCAGATCTTCATTTTATTTTCTGTTCTTTCAAGCACTAATTAAAGGTGCTTTTTAAAAATACAAGATTATTGTTCTTCCTTAGTAAAACGAAAAATCTTCAGAGAGCTCAATGTGAGAAAATTTGACCTCTAGCAGTTTAATTCTTTGACATGATCTTTTGGGCACAGTTTTTATGCCACAGGAATGTGTAAGAACAGCTATTCAGAAAATGTGGAAATGTTGCTATCAGAAATACTGACACTTTTTCATAAAATAGCACTTAAAAATTTTGTGCCTACACAGGAATTCATATGGTCCTATTCTGAATTTATAGCATGTTCTGGATTCAGTTCAAATCCAGATCTAAACACTATTTCCTTGGCTACAGTTTTCATTACATTGTCTAAAGGCTCTCTTGAATACATGTAATTGAGATTGTCACTTGTGTTCTTTGGATGACCTCAAAAAAACCCAAAATTGAATTCAGTGAATAGCAACCAGTGTGATACACGCCTGCCCTATTTGCAGCTCGATATATTCACTCAGGCTTTTGCTCAGAAAAGTCTCAAAGTGATTCCTGGTCAAGCAGAAACCCCTTGCATCACCTATTGTGAGAAGTTATCTTAACCAGACAGTCCACTCCACCACACTGCACCCACAGCATTTTTCACCCTTGATGCAGTGGCTACTACAAGGACTCTTTCTGCACTTTACTGTCACTCCTATGATTTTAAGCAGCATGTTATTAAATAGACAGATTATGATGAGTCCTTCATGGAAAAATTGACTCCTAAATGCCTGACAAGTTGTTAAATTTTGAGGATAATTGTAACCTGGGATTTAATCCCAAAATTCACAAGATTCAAAGGTTCTTCTTTCTAAAGTTCTAGAAGAGCCTTGCGCTGGTAGACCTGCAGAAGAGTAGATAGTGCAAAATAGATAATTCATCTCAGTACTTTGGCAAGTAGTTGGCAAAATGGGAAAATGAAACCTTAGTTTGCAAGTTAAAGATGAAGTTTTAAAGTCAGCATGTAGAAAGCAAATATTAACATTGGCACACTTCTGTATATAAAATTCTGGAACTTGCTGATAAGTTCTCAAATTTTAAGTTGCCTAATATTCAAAGTTAAATTTCACTACTTTATTTTTTGTTTTGGATTGGACATGAAACTGGAGATTGAATTAGAGGTGTTTCTGAATGTATATAATTGGAAAATGCCTCTTATTTTTGAGCTTGCTGCAAATTCCTCTCTTAATAAAATATACCATGGTCTGAGATCTTGTGATAAATACATATATTTGTTTAATATTAGGTCCCTAAAAATTTTTAATATATTCTAAGAGAAAGAGATGAGGACATTTTACAAATTTTTTTGGAAATAAAACACCTTACCATTTTGAGCTTAAACATTTCTCTCTCAGTGTGAAGCCATTCCCCCTTGTCCTTTCATGACAGGTCCTGATGAAAATTTCTGATGTTTCTTCAAGGTTTTTTCTTTCATAGCAGACTCTATAGCTGTTTGAAAGCAAATTTTGGTCTATGGTTTCATGTCTCCTCATCATTCCCTGCACATCTTACGGTTTTGGATAGTCCTAATTTTTATTGCTTTTTCCCATGTTATTTTTTACAGTTAGTCTGAATTTGGGCAAATCTGTTTGGTTTCATGTCATTCATGCCTCGTGAGGTTACGACTGTTATTAGGGGACAATGTCAGAAACCAGATGGTAGGAGAACACCTGTACTGCTTCTCATTGCAATGAGATGGAAAGGCTGACTGGTCCTGCCATGCCCTCAGTGAATCACTGTGCCTCAGAAGAGCCAGTATGCAGAGACGCAATATTTAATCTTCTCATTACCATATAAGAAAATATATACCATATTCCACTTAATTAGACTAGCTGCTTTATTGGGGTGTCTCCCAGGAAGTCCAGGGAGTGATAGGGAATAGCAGTGGCTGAGGCTTAATTGGAACGCTATTATCATAAATCCCTCGCTTCGTTTTTATTTTTAGCAGGGACCACTATGGCTAATACCATCTAATTAAACAGTGCTTAATTGAGTGTTAAAAATCATGTAGATTTTATATCTGATAGTATAGTAGGTGCCGAGTAATAATGATAAGAACCCTTATCAAACAAAGAGCTTGCAACTGGTGGGAACAACCTCTGTTCACAATATTTTAATTACACCAGTCTTCTTGAAATTAAAAGTTCTGAGTAGGTGTTGGATGTGACAATATTAAAGATTAGCAGGCAAGGCTTCAGGTTCATGTTTTGAGATAACAGACTCAGGGTACAGAAAGTACCAGTTGGTTTTTTTTTCCTCTGTGGGGTGCAGACGACAACTAAGAAGATAACTAAGAAGGGAGGCTGTGGATGTCCCATCCCTGGAAGTGTTCAAGGCCAGGTTGGATAAGGCTTTGAGCAACCAGGTCTAGTGGGAGGTGTTGGGACTAGAGGATCTTTAAGGTCCCTTCCAAGCCTTAAAATTCTATGATTCTGTGAAGTTTCAGCATATTTCAGTTTGACCAAAATTTCTTAATTGGATACAATTTTGTGAACATTCTTTTGTGAAAACTTGCAGGTTTTATACTGGTGCTGCAAGTAATGTCTACTACTGATCATTTTGATTATTAGATCTAGAAAATACCTGTGGGAAAACAATTTTGTATATTATAGAAAAAAAAATATTTTCTTCATATGTCCTCTGAAGTATTTGTGTGAAAAATTGTCTTGGTGGTTGGGGTGTTATTAAACTGTTTTAAAAATGCATCAGACTGTATTTTCAGAGTGAAAAACACTGAAAAATTCGGATTGCTCTCACTAGTTATGTCACTGCTAGTCACAATGTCACTGCTAAAGAAGCAGTTATTAGCTACTGGGTGCTACCAAGTCAGTAAGTACCCTGTGGTCCTACTCTAGCCTTTATCTAATTCCTGGGGCCTGAAATTGGGGATAAACTTGGGGTTGTAATCCAGCTACTGCACCTATAGGTTTTCTGACCTACAAGAAAATAAATCCTGAGATAAATAAGAAAATACATGCTGATTATCAATGTGTAAATCTTCTCTAACGAAATAATTTTGGAATCTGATAGTGGTAAAGCTAAGAAAAATGTTTCAGATGCTTTTCCATATTGCTTGTCACGGAAAATCTCCTCATAAATGCTGTCGGGAGACTGGCTAGACTGGCATTGGGCTAAGCTAAAGCGGTCTCAAAGAAGTGGAGGAATAAATCTTTTGGAGGTACAAGAGTCTTGTGACTGCGGATGCATGCATGTTTACACTAGTCATACATTTGCTCACATGATCCTTTTAAGGATTTGGTTTGTACAACAGTTTATGAAGCATTCAAGCAACACCTTGTGGTAAAGTCCCAAAATGTTTGGTGCTAGCTTGAAACTGAAGTCTTTGTCCAGCATTGCCTTTGGAGAATCTAAATATGTTATGGAATGCAGGTTTAGCTCCCTAGACCATGTGCTTTTAAAATACATATCTATTTTTAGTAGTCCCTAACAAAGAGAGCATCTCCTGTTAAATTTATAAATGTCAATAAGCCATTGTTACTCAGAAGGACTTTTGGCAAAGACATGCAAATGCATGGCTACTCACAAGTATTCTTTCAATTTCAAGGTATTAGATTTTCTACATACAAAAAAAGCCCCATAGAATACCCCTTAATGAGAAAAATACACTATTTTCTGAAGTCTGTGAACTCTGTGATAAAGTACTCGGGTATAACCATGAACAACACAACTACGATGAGAACTTTTATAATGTCTGCTTAGTTTTATATTCCCTTTGGATGAGTTCATTGACATGATGTTGCAGTTATCTCCATCAGCAGTACTAACAGATTGGAAAGGCATTTGAGAACGTGGGAACAGGGAGAGTGGCTGGAGAGGTGACAAAGTGTCAGAAATCCTGGCTGTCAGCATGGCAGTGACCTCCCAGATGTGACACTGCCCTCAGGATCAGTGAGAAGTCCTGTTGCCCTGGATTAATGGTTTTGTTAGAAATGTAGGACTCATGTTGTTTCTGGGTTTGGATACAGGACTTGAAAGATAGTTCCAGTTAATACTGATAGTTTTTTCCAGACACTGAAGGAAGAAAGCAAATTTTGGAAAGGGGGAGCACAACTATCCCCTATTTTCTATGAGAACTGTGGTGAAGGGTGCCCTCCCACGTGTCCTAGGCAACAACAAGCAGGACTTCTGAAAGATAATCCACTATCTAAATTTAGAAATACAGCTATGTGAAGATGTTTCTTAAGGCTTTGAGCTAGATTTAGAATCGAGTGTCACCTACTTCATTAACTCCAAATTAAAAAGTACATCTGAAACATTTTATGAACATGAAGTTTCTCTTCATGTGAAGAAATAAATAATGCATAAGTATCACTGCTACCAATATAATCATCCCCTATGAACAAACAGAGTGTACAGACAATAGAATATGAGGAGCGTAATCTATCCAAACACATATAGCAATTTTAGACAGGTCAAAGTCATTTCCATAGCTGGAGCTCACAGTGATCCAGCTGAGCATTATGTTAGTACTCAGCATAATTTCCACACTCAGTGAACAGCATATTGCCTAAAAATTATTGAATAATTGCAAAAATCTCAGTGTCCACTTTTGTTTTGTTTGGGTTTTTTTAAATTTCATTAAATAAAGGGAATGGTGAAAGTCTCTACATATTTTGCAGCTGGAATATTTATTACTGAAAGTCTACTTAAATTCCAAATTTTAATGAGGGTTATTGCAATAGTTTTTCAATTGTTTCATTGATATACTTTTTGATAAAAAGCTCCTAGTACATAATACTCTTTACAATCATGTTCATCTTTGGTCAATATCCTGAAGTTCATGTCAAAGGCCATTCTGAAGATCTCTTTTAATCTGTAATTGATGAAAACAAACCATATGTATAAGTACACAGCTGGAGTGGAATTACTACAGTACTTGGGAACACACACTCAAGAACCTGTTAATACCAGACCAGCATTTGAATTGAAGAAGGCAAGGATCTCAAGATAATTTCAGGTCTGCCTGTGGTGGATGCTTTATATATATATATGTCCATATATGTATATATCATTCTTTCAAAAGTTAAAAGAAAAGACTCACTAGTGGTAAGAAATGTATGGATAAGAGTCTACACATACAAAGAAAAGGGAGATTCATACTATTTTTCATGTGTCCTACTCAGTTTAATGCAAAAATACACAGGTTTGGTCATCATTGCAAAGAAAACCCATTGTTTGGGCCCAATGTTTCTAATATCTAGTAAATCCACAGGGAAAAAACAAATCAAACAAAAAAACCACCCACAAACAAATATCAAAAAACAAACAAATAAAACAAAAAAAAACCCAAACGCAAAAAAACTAAAAAACAACAACAAAAACCACCCAATAGTTTAGAAAAGTATGAACGTTTTTATGTCACTGCAATTTAAAGTGCTTATCTTACTAGACAATCCTTCCACCCATAAAAATGGCATGGTTTCAGGAAAAAAGAACGTGACAAAAGTTAAACTGAAATATGCTATAACCATTATTAGATTAAGATTATATCAGAATAATGCAACCAATAATGAGGTCACCGAGTATTGCCATATTCCATAATATAGGAATTCAGTAACAGATAAAAATAGAACATGGAAGTTACACAATCACTTTCCAAATAAATACGGTGTGTTTCCTGTATGAAACAAAGCTCAGGTGGTTGGATACAGAGATCCACATGAATCTAAAGTGCTTCAAAGTTTTAGCAGGGATCAGATGAAGGATACAGATCATCTGAGACTATAATGCAAAGTGAAGAAAGGTTACTGAGAAGGTGAGGTGCCAGAAGGTTCCCAAGCAGAGCAAACAGGCAAAATGTCCAAGGGTAGTGAAGAGACAGCCAGCCAAAGCAAGGAGCAATCAGATGGAAGATGTCTTCTGTCTGGAGACTCAGGGTAGCTGCAGGATTCTTGGCTTTCTTTTGAAGTTATCCTTTTCTAGATTATTGATAGCCTTTTTTTCAACTGTTACTTCACTGAGAAGGATAGAATTACATGTTCTGACACATTTGGGAAAGAGGATAGCACCAGTCTACTGACAGGGCTGGGAAAAATGTTTATTACTATTTTCTACTTTTGTATTAATAAAGATAAGTAGACGTGTGCGTGCGTGTGTGTGTGTGTGTGTGTGTGTGTGTCTATCAGGGTGTAAGATTTATTTGAATATTTAAAATAATCCAAACAACTAAGCAAGAGACAGTGTATCCTCATCAAAGCTTTCAGCCAAATTCAGACACATAGATTGAGACACAGATTTAAGTCATAATAAAAATAATTTGAAGAGGGGGAGTCATTAATTAGTCATTAATTTTGTCCAGTTCCTCTCCAAGTACAGTTTGTCAGAATCACAAAGTGTAGAATCTTATAGAGATGGAAAATCAATTTAAATTGACTGATTATTTGACCTCTACATTTAAATTTAACTCAAGAACCACCCCAAATATTGCTGAAAGACTCAGTTTGCTAAAGTAATCTACTTAACATTTACATTTTGTATTAGACATTATACACAAATGCTGATGTGAAATTATAATTAAAAAATGTCTTGTAGATGAAGGAATTGCAAAAGTGATGCATATCCTTCTTCAGCATTCAGATGTAAAGCATTATAAGAGATTTATCCCTTGATAAACAAAATACTTCAGCCTCCAGCACCACTAAACCCAGAACATATGGTTCTTTATTAATTAATGAAGTAGAGCTTACAGGCTCCAGCACCACAGTCATACATTCACAAAATAATGTTGTTTATCCTGAAATTCTAATTACTTTCGAACAATAATTCAATTAGTATTATTAGTTCTTGAGCACTATGCTTCACATTAAAACAGACTCTAAAAGCTGTTGTAAATTTGAATTAATAATTTGGTGCAATTGCTACTAACATAGCTATTCTCTGTGGCTGACCTTTAGGTTATTGCACTTTAAAATGGAATTCTTATGAAATGAAAAAGCAGACTAGATCTACGGCATGCTATTTAATCAACTATATGTATTCATTAGCTCCTACCAAATGCAAAACAAACTCTATCAAATATATATTTCAAAAATTTATATTACCATAGTACATAATCCTATGCTGTAAATCTTTGGGTTACACCAAAACTAGCTTTGAACTTTTAATACATCTTTTTTATCATCTATTAAGGTTTCAATTATTTTTATTACAGTTGCATAGATATTATGTTAATTAATTTCAGCTGATAGAAGCTCATAGTGTTTTTGACTGAAAGATCAACTTTGCTAAGAATCTGCATAAGAATTTGGAGGTAATGAATCTTCCAGAAGAGAAAGAGAAGATTGAAAGATATTGAAAATTAAAAGTATTCTCCAGTGAATATTCTAGCCTACACCTCCTCAGTCAGAAAGTTTAATGGTTTAGCTGCTGTGGAAACTTAAGCACCTGCATCCATGCAGCATAAAGAATTCCAGCTAATGCTTTTGCTGAAAAAGGGACCAAGAACATCTCCATTCCCTAGAATCCCAGAATAACAGGATGATTGGGTGCAAAGCACCACTGGAGATCATTCAGTCCAACTCTCCTGCCAAGGCAGGGTCAGCCAGAGCAGTTGAACAGGAACATGTCCAGGTGGATTTGGAATGTCTGCAGAGAGGGAGAATTCAGGACCTCCCTGGGAAGCTCTTCCAGTTTTCTGCCAGCCTCAAAGGAAAGAAGCTCTTCCTCATGTTCAGGTGGAAGTTCTTGTGGTTTAGTTTATTGCCATTGCTCCACATCCTGTTGCTGGGCACCACTGAAAAGAGTCTGGCACCAACCTCTTGGCACCCACCTTGGAGATATTTGTATGTATTGATGAAGTCTCCTCTCAGTCTTCTCTTCTCCAGACTAAACAGGCCCAGCTCCTGCAGTCTCTGCTCATAACAGAGATGCTCCAGACCCCTCATCACCTTTGTGGCCTCCACTGGACTCTTTCCAGTAGCTCCTTGCCTTTCTGGTATTGATGAGCCCAAAACTGGACACAGAACTCCTAACGTGGCCTCTCTGGGGCTGAGCGGCAGGGTCACCTCCCTCGACCTGCTGACCACACTCTCCCTCATCCACCCCAGGATCCCACTGGCCCTCCTGGACACAAGGAGACACTGCTGGCTCATCAACAACCTGTCATCCACCAAGACTGCTGGGTCCTTCCCAGCAGAGCTGCTCTCTCTACACTGAACAGAGAACAGAGACCTCCAGGCTGATGTCAGTGGGCACAAACTCCATCCGATCTAAGAGCAGGCTGGCAACTACCTGTTCTCACAACTGTTCATCACAGCTACACCAACTTTATATGGGAGGGAACAAGGCAGGACTTTGCCTCTGCAGTGAACTCCTGCGGCTTGGGACTGACTCATGAGTAACCCCTTTGCACAGGTCTGCACTCACACTGCTGAGATGCGCTAAGCCACCCTCTAAAAGTTCTGAGATCCCATAACAGTGGTGGAACTGCTTTTTACACAATCCCTCCCTCAGTGCAAGAATTGTTAGTTTCAAACCTTTTCTCAAGCTGAATGCTATGTATTCAGTGTATTTTCACCCATGCAAAATATTTTCCTTTATTTTCAGCCAAATGTCTTGCTAAAATGATTTACCATCGGCGTGAATCCATCAGTGCAGAAACACTAATATTAAAACCAGAAAAATAAATTTGTTGGCAGGGAGATTTTTTGTGACAGTAACAAGTAGAGAAGATAGAAGGATCAAAACAATAACTAATGAGCAGCCAAGGATACATAAATAATGCAGTATTACCTTTCAAAACCTCAATTTGTTATGGCATTTGCTGTGTATGACAATGATAATATAAGGTTTAATTTTTCTGTGATACATTAATCTGACAAACAGTTCTTGAAATCCACATTATTTCTTTCAGTGGTGAAATCTGGTCCTGATTTTTCCTGTTTCTTTTTTTTCTTTAAAAAAGGAAAAAGAAAAAAAATCAGAAAAAAAACCACGAAGGCTTAGTATAAAAGTGTTCATGAAAAGTGTTCATTTAAACAAGTGAAAAAACCTTTGCCCAGTACAAGTTATTTATTTTGTCTTAACACATTTTTAGAGTATTTTTCAAGTTCATAGAATCATAGAATTGTAGGAAGGGGCCTTAAAGACCAACTCGTTCCAATGCTCCTGCCATGGACCAGGTTGCTCAGATCCCCATCAGCCTGTCCCTGAACACTTACAGGGATCCAGGGGCAGCCACATCTTCTCTGGGCAACCTGTGCCAGGGCCTCACAGGAAAGAATTTCTTCTAGCCTCTAATCTAAACCTGTTTTTTTGTTCAATTAAAACTGTTTCCCCTTGTCATATCACTATCTATGTAAAAAATCCCTCTGTTTTATAAGCCCCATTTCAAGTACCGAAAGGTTTCCATGAGGTCTCCCCAGAACATTCTCAAGACGTTTTTCTGGTTTATTTTTTCCTCTTAATACCTCAAATCTTTCTAGGAAAAAAAAAAATTATAAACCATACTGTCTTAAGTCTCTGTGGTGTTTTCTTGATAATTTTATAATTTTCTTCTTCTTGTTAATCCTATTTAACATCATATATTATTCAAGGTAACTGCATGCCAGCTATTTCCTGTAACACCTGGACTTTTTTTTTCTTGCCAGATGGATGTGATGATACAGAACAGAACCTCCAGGAACAACTGGGAGGTTGCAGTAAAGGTATTTGGGGGATATTATTAGTGAAGTGTTTTGTTTGCTCTTTCTTAGCTTGAAGCTACAAAGAACCCCCTCTGAGACACATTTGCCAGTTGTGGTCATACTACATCTTCCTGAAAGATTATAAGCATGGGTTGTCATTAATATTCTGTCAGATTTTTTCAAGGTTTTTGTAGCAGTCACTGGAAATGAGACATCCTAAATTTCTCTGAAGTCAAATTTCATAGTTTATGCATTAACAAACAACAGCAGTAAAATATCCCCCTGTATCCTTTGCCCACTGCTGCATGCAGGCTATTAATGTAGATGAAACTTATTTCACTCTCAGAGACCATGGTGAATAATTACCTTTCAGACCATACTTGCCCGTTATAATCTTTTTTATTTTGCTTTTTTTGGGAAAATTATTCTCAAATTACTTTTGAAGCAGATTTTGTTCCTTCTGGGCACTTCTGTAAACAGGAGTTGCATGGATCAAAGAGGCTTGACATCAAACTGGTTGAGGTCAGTATCAAATAACTAATCTTGGTACAGTAAACAACACATTCCCTGATGTGATGGAAAAGGCTTCTGCACACTGCTGAGGTAAAATGTATTTTTATGACAAGTATATATTTAAATACAGCAATCTGCTGCATTTTACAGAGTTTTAAAATTGTCATAATAAAGACATCAGGTATTCTCTGTCATTTTTCACATGTTCTTTGATCATTTCATACAAATATAGATATGACAGGGTAACTTAGAGTGAGCTAGTCGTAAGGACAGAGATGTACTGCTCAGGGACTTAAGGTTTTTAATGTATCTGTGAAGGGGGATGGGAACACCAGATAAACAACAAGTACTATCTTGCAACGTGCTTGTATGCCCTGTATTTAGTATATACTGACAGGAATGTGATCCTCTGTTCCAGTTGTCATTTATGTCAGAGACACAAGGAAACGGGGCACTCACTGCTGTCCTTTGGTGGGCCCAAGCTTCCACACATTGACATCTCTCCAAAGGCTCACGCTCCCTACCATGGCAAGCCCAGGGCATGGATATTCCCCCCACAGTGCTGTCACCTTCATTATTGCTCTCAACTTAGATGGTTGAAACTTGCTCCATTTCTAAAGCCAAACAGAAGTTATTGACTAGGTACTGTTTACCTCCCGGTTCTCCTTCATCCCACAAATTTATTTGCAGAGGATGAGGAACCACTTACCAGTTCAGCTGTGTTTCTCTGTTTTGGTTTCTTCCTGCTTGCACTTAACATCTTAGAGCAGGGCAGATATGGGCCAGAATTTTTGTGTAAACAGCCCCCAAAGTAACCATCCATGCTTGATTTGTTTTCTCAGCACATACCAGTGTCTTCTATTAAATCAGAGCTGAGCAGATGCTTGAAGAGGTGTTACGGTAGAGCAGTACACACACAAAAAAAGCAATTTCCCGTTTTACTCCATCTGTCTTAAGCTGCCTATAAGCTGTAGATGAGAAGATGTAAACCTGACCACTTAACACAAGTTTTCAACTTTACATCCCCACATCATTGCAAAGTGGTTGGGATAGTGTGGTCAGTAAAGTCAATATATTTGTTTTATAGAAATAAACCTGTTAGAAGTGGCCTACATAAGAGGCTATTATTTTCTTGAAAAGACACATCAAAAGGAATACAAATAAACCACAAACTTTGCCTCAAGGCCCCTTCTGCTCTGTTGTGTTGCAGCTCTCAAGGCTGCAGGTAGGCTGCTTTGCCTGCTTCCAGCCTGCAAGGTCTCCTATCTGCATCTGGAAGACAACAGACCTTTCAAGTTTTCATAGAGCCAATAATCTCTGAGATAATGTCAGTCAGTTCTCTTTGGAGGAGTATGCATTCAGTTCAGTAAGGTTTGGGTATGAAAATGAACACACACAGTTTCTGTCTTGCACATTTTTTGCTTGCTTGTTGTTTTTGTTACAATATTTTTCTGCCTTTGTAAATCTGTGATTCCCTCTTTTTTCCCCATCTCCCCACCCCACTCATTCTCTCTTCCCTTTGTTGATAGTTTTGATCCCACAGTTTTCTCTGCCTCATGTCTGCTGTTTAAACAAAGCATCTCCTTTCTTATCATTCAAAGAGATTCTACCTTCTGCCTACCTCAGAAATCTTCATTTCAATTCTCTCTGCCTTCTCCTTCCCACCTTCTTCCCTTTCACACACATTGTTTTGTTGTTCCACTCACATCATGACTCTGTCACCAAACTCAACTTCTACACCCTTTCATCTTTCTTCCCTGAATCTGTTTCCCCCGCTCTTTCTGCTTCTTCCAGAATGCTCTATGTCATCTTTTACAAAATCACTAAATCTTAATTGCATCTTTTCATTTTCAGCTCCTGTCTTTTACAGTGCAGATAAAGGGAGAAAAATTTACCCTCAGAAGGTGAAGTCTAAATCTGGAGAACAGAAACATTTGCAGGAGAGAAAATTTTCAATGGTGTAAACCGAAATGTCTCACACTCTGAAAATGTCACTGTCCTTATTTTAGAAGGTGTTCTAACATGTATTTTCTACTCTGTTGCTAATGCAGATGGTTAAATCCAGATTCATGCATTGTTTCACAATTTGAATTGCCCATAATATACTCCTTCCCTTAGCTTTCAGTGCAAGTTTTTTACCATCTCCACATACACATCCTATTTACTTGCATTTTCTGTGGTTTTGCTGCAATGAAAAAGGAAGAAATTTATGCTCTGTTTTCTGAGTATAGTATTCTTAGGAGGATCTATGTGACTTCTGCTTTTATTTTCCTCAGTTTGACTCAGAAATACAGTTTTCTTTTTACCATTTAAACAGTAGGACACAAAGATATGCAGTAAGTTTAGATTTTCAATGTCTTCTTAAATGGCCTTGTTCAAAACTCTGTGAGAGAAAGTGCTTATCTACTTTCATGGATACTTTACTGGTCAAAATGTCCATATATTGAGATCAAAGAAGAAAGTTTATTATGCCCTGAGGATGCCTTTCTAAAGATTACCAGTATTCTGTCAGCTTCTTCTTGTTGAAATAAAGTGCACCTTGGGTTATGTATTTCAGTACATCTTTACTACTACAGAAGGAATGAAGCTTTAGGCTTAGCAATAGTCCACAGAAAAAGAGATATTTGAACTATAAAATGAGTGTCTTGATCTGTACCTAGAACGGTGGTAGAAACTAGTGAAGACCCTTGAGACCAGGGGTGATATTGTCACTGCTAAAGGATGGATTAAAGTAGGGGAGAGGCTGTGGAAGTTCTTAAACAACAGGTATTATACAATTCTTGCAGTGGAGCATTCTACATCATAAAAAACATTTAAAAATATAGGTGGCCTGTTTATAGCTTTTATTCACTGTGCACTGACTCACAGATTGAAAGATAAATACTCAAACTGTGTCAGTGCGTGTTAGGAGATAAAACAATTATACAAACTTTCTTTTTTCAGTGAAACCCTTTGAAAACCTCTGAAACATTCCTTTTATATTTTTCTTTTCTGCTTTGCATTTTAGTTATATCGGGTAATGAAAGTAGAAAAGGCAGGCTTGACTTTTGAGTCTGAAGTAAGCTAGAATCTCATTTGGAAAGCCACAGAAATTATAAAATGAAGTTTAAAAATGAAGAGATGTTCTGTGAATTTAAAGACAATCTGCATAACATTTCAAACTACTTACAAACATGACTGTGTTCTGTTAGCAGGATCCTGAATAAAATCTCTGGCACTGTTAGTGTCTAAAGTACGTTCAAAATGGGTATTAACATTAAATTTCTTGTTACCATGGATGGAAAATACTGTTAGAGAAAGAAGATAAAAATCATTGAAATGCAAATTCTACCTTTGAAATGAAGGGAGAAGTTAATTAGAGTCATTATTTGGGAGCAATAAACATACCCACTGCACCCTCTGTCTCTCACATATTTTTTGGCTGTTTTAAGCAATGCTTTGCTGGGAAAGGATAGAACTGGCACCAAAGGTTGCCAATATAATTTTCCTCCTGTGGTGGGAAGCCCAGAAGTCTTTTTGTGTACGTGGGGCAGTGATCACCATCTTTCTGCAACCCTAAGACACCACACAGAACCCTTTGCTCACAGACAGAGCTGTTTTTGTTGCCATTTACCTCTCCCATTCCCAGGAGTTTGTCCTCTGCGTCAGACATTTTAAATACCTCAGAACTCAAAATCACCTAGAATTTCTTGCCAAAACATTGCAGTAAATTTTTGACTCACTGTAGGAAGACAGAGTGGGGGCAGAGGAAACATATGGATATAAATTTCAGTATAATTCTCTATTATATCTTTGTTATACTCTGGTCTTCTGCATGGACTTTTGAATTAACTGTTTGAAAGTTGTTCGTCTGACATTTTCTTTTTACACCGTGGTTGCCAATGCTTCTAGACTATAAATTACGGATTGTGCTTAGTGTTCTGGTAGGTGTTTATTGAGAAGAATAATTGAGTTTTTTTATCATACAAGACTAAAAATTATGTAGCCCAGTTATAATACATGCAATTTTCTGTGAAAGTCTTGCGCTTTTGAAATGAAAAGATTTTCATGTTTTTTCTCCTGTAAATACCATTTTTTATCTACCCAAGACAGAAAATCAGAACAATTAACCTTTAAAATGCCAAAATCAAATGTTTCACCTTTCATTTTCCTTTCTGAAAATCCCTTTTTGCCATGTTTGCCCCGAATTTTTGGACAATGAAGCTTGTTCTTTTATGCAAATAAATTACTATTTAGAAACACACCATATTTGTTTCCTTATGTACTTTTTTGGGGCAGACTTGGGAATTCCCAGGTGGGCTGTGGATTGAGCATGGCAAGCGTCTATTTATAGATTTGTGCCTGTCTGCATTCCTTTTTCATGATTTTAGCCATTTTTTGTGAAATGTAGAACTTGTAATGAAAGCATCCTTGCTCTGCCTGTTACGTGCAACCTCTTTCAATCTTAGCTGTTTGATCAGCAGAAATTTTATGGTTTGTTTTTTTTTTCCTCAAACATTCTTGGGAAGAGGAGCCTGCTTTGGCAGACGTGCAAAGACGATCGTTCCTCATTCCCATCCCATTTCACCCTTGGAATGCTTCCTTTCCCCCACACGTTTTGGACTATGCAAACTCCACATTATGTAGACTGCTTATAAAATGCTCATTATTATAAGACATGGAGAAGCAGTAATGATGACTGGTTCAATCACAGTAAACTGACTCATATTTAAAATACCTGTAATAAGTGACAATTTTTCAGGACAAAATTCATTGCAACGTTCAAAGTTTATTAACATAACATTATTATCTGCTTGGTAAAAATAATAAAAATTATATTTATAAAGCAAATTTAAATATAACCTAAGAGTTAAGAGACAGAATCAAACCTTAAATTTCACTTATACGTGATATACTTGAACTGAATTCCCTCAGTGTTTTCTAATAAAATTCCAATGAAGGAGTCACTGTTCTTTCTTGTTACTAGCTTAACAGATTTTTTCTTACTTAGTAAAATACTAGTACAAATAGAGTTTGCCTTATAAATGTGCCTAATTTTTTCCTTTTTATAACCTGAACATTTCTATAATGCTTTATTTGTTATATATTTTTAACTTTTGCACTTGATGTGTACTCTTAGCTTTTTAAATTTTATTGACTATCAACTTTAAATATATTTTCGTTAAATACTGTTTTTATCAGATTCTTCTCACATGTATGGATAGGAAAATTATTTCCAGTCCATTTATTCAAAAGAGATGTAGTCCACCCTTAAACAGCTTTGAAGCATCTCAATTGTTTTAGCCTGTGTACCTGCTTAATTGAAGAGATTCACTTTATTTCTGGACTGATTTAATAACTATTATTATCAAAATTACCCCGACAAAATCGTTCTATTACATATTGAACTGATGTGGCAGTAATAATATGCTTGTCTGCTTTGGTTATAATGTTTGAATGTTCATTTCTTTCTGAAAAGTCAACAGAGCAAAGGTAGGAAAGTGAAAAGAACTGAATGCATAGCTTAGGTCTTGACAAACTGTAATATATTTTGTAGTACAAGCATTATTAACTTAAGTCATAGAATCATAGAACAGTTTGGGTTGGAAGGAACCTTAAAACTCATCTCGTACCAACACCTTCTACTAGACCAGGTTGCTCAGAGCTCCATCCAAAACGGCCTTAAACACTTCTAGGGATGGGGCAGCCACAGCTTCTTTGGGTAGGCCAGTGCCTCACCACCCTCATAGGGAAGAACTTCTTCCTGCTCCTCTTGTTTATTCCCCATCCTACGTTTATTTGCATTTAAGTAGCGCCCTGGTGGAGCTGACTTACTGTTTGGAGTGGCTGGAATTCCTTTGTACTGTTCTTCAGGTGTTCTACTGCTGACCTGTGATCCCTCTCTAGAGTGTGGCATCAAACTGGTAGAAGTGGGATGGACTGAGGTTCCTCTTCCCCAGAAACTTTAGTTTAAGCCCTCTTTAGTTAAAGCCCTTTTTACCTGTTGGCAAAACTAATTTTTTTTTTATTTTCTGAATACAGATGTTTAGTACTTTTAGTAGCAAGAAACCCCAGCTTCTTTCAAATTTTGTTCTGTTCTGAGGATTCCTGTATCTTCACATCTGACCAGATGGGTGGGAACTTGTGACTTGACTACAGGTGGTGGCATTTTAAGCAATTTTCTGACAGACAGGAAGTAAATCCAAGCTAACTGAGGCAAAAGGGAATTTTTAAGTGAAGCACAAAAAGGAATTTTTTATTGTTATGTATGTACTATAAACATACAAAAAAATTACTGGTGATACCAAAGAATTGACATCTTATTTGATGTATTCAATACCTTGCCAGTAAATTAGGAAAGAAATCCCACAACTTTCTATTCTATTTGTCAACAGTCAGGCAATTGATCTTTCTTTTTCAGACTTCACATCACCCGCTATAAAACACACACAACCACTGCTGTGAGAATCTCTGGCTGCCTAGAAGCACTCTTCCTTTAATGAGCTAACGGCTCTTTTAGGATTTTCTTTATTATCTTCTTTAGACTACCTTTTACCAATCTTATTTATTATCTATTCAACCACACACTGAAATGAGAGAAAAAACCCTTCAGAAAGCTTGATAGCTCTGCCGATGTAATTTTAGCACTGGCAGTGCTTATTTGAAGTCAAAACCTGAAAAGTGAGCAAGTCCACGGGATGTGAGAGATGTTACTTAAGGGTGTGTGCAAGTGTGCATTCCTCTGTATGGCCCTCTGCATGAAATATCTGTAAAACACAAAGAGTTTCCATTCTCTGTAATCTATCTCTCTCTTTTGACGGACTGACACTTTGTATTACAGTCAAAATGACAGAAACTTTGCAATTAGATAGTGATGTTTCCTGGTTCTTCAGAAATCTAAGGCATTAGGGTGACCTTTACCTTCCTTGGAAATGCTGGAGATGTGGCTTTTGTTGTGAATTTTATCTGCGTTAAAGGGTGTTGGAAAGTAATTTGTGGCATGTGGTGAGTTGAGGTGTGGCATAGATGTTCCTTGAAAAATACCTGCTCTCTGTGAAGTGCTTCCCTTCACAGTTTGCTTCAGGCTAAACCGAGCCACATGTTTCTTATCTCCAACCTTTGATTATACCAATTCATATTATTTCACAGCGAATTTCCAGAAAAAGCTAGACAGTAAAGGATATCTCTTCTGTTGCAGAGAAAAATATTGAGTGACTAAGGTCAGTTTTTCTATATAAAAATCTCTAGAAAACCTCATTAATTGGACAAAAGAAGGAGTATGTGTGTAGCAAAGCTCCAGAAGAGGATATTTTTAGTATTCCAAGTGTTTAGTATTTATCCTCTCCTTTTTTTTTTTTTTTTTTTTTACTTTTTTGTTTTGTTTTGGTTTTGCTTTTTTGGTTGGTTGGTTGGTTGTTTTTTACTGTGCTGCTTAGGAAAAAAATTGAGGTATTTAACAGATGATTCATGTAAGCTACATCTTATTAACATATCTTGAGGATTTACTCAGCAAGAAATCAAGCATTGCAGACTGTCATTCCTTTTTTATCACTCCTACTTGTTTGAAGGTTGCCATTAAATTTTCTTGCTCAAGCTGTGTATTTGTTAGCCAGTGGTTCTCTGTGTGCTGTGCTCGGTGCATACACCTCTAGCTTACCTACGTATTTGAAATTCACCCAGCAAGAACTGCTTTCCAGTGCTTTCTATTTTTAGCCCAATTTTCCATCTGCCTTGTCAAGCTGAGTGGTTGTATAAACAATGATATGTTTTCCCAGCTTGGCTTTGATTCTCAATTAAAACACAAATACAAGGCAAAAAGGATGCTTACTCATTTTTATGTATCCTGAAGGTTCATGCACTCAAAGTATAAATTTTCTGTACAGTTCCCTGCAAGTAGGCAAATAAAAATATCAGTTCCTGTAGTTTCTGAAGAAGCATAATTTCATAAATCTGAAATTTGCTTATAGAGTGAAGATCTTGATAAAGGTTGGAAAGACTAGCCAGCCAACACATGTATGCTTTTTCTCCTTTCCCCCCCTAATCTTTCTACAGGGAGAATGATCCAGGGGAGTGGCAGAATTACTACAACCTGCAATGGATTACTTATTTTAGCATTTTAAAAGTTTTTGTTTTACCCTGTGTGCTCTTAAAAGGAAAAGATTTTTAAAAGAGCTATAAATATTAACTATGTTTTTGCTACTTTTCCCACTGTCCTTGGCTGTTTGAAAATATGAAGCAAAATGAAAATGTAAGAATTCAAGCATGAAAGTGTGCCTGCTTTTTCTGTTTGCCAAGTTAAGGCCAAACATCATTATCTCCTTAGCTGCATTTGAATACTGCACATGTTCTTAATAGCTCATGAGTTATAAATTGTTGAGGTTTTGATCCTCTGACCACCTCAGGAGTCTGAGCTGGAAACCACTTCAGAAAATCAAACTTCAGAGTCAGTGGGTGGGAAAGGTGGTGCTGTGAGGACCATGCAGAGCATTGAAAGGGCTGTTTGAGAGGTGACCATGACTGCCAGTCACCATCACAAATACTGATAACAACAACAACAACACCTCTGTGTTCAACATCAACACTGTTTCCAGCACAAACCCAAAACACAGCTCCACAATAGATATTATGAAAAATTAACTCTACCCCAGGAAAAACCAGCACATAAATGAACACAAATATCTTTAAAAATAAAAGTACAGATAGGAAAATATTTCATACAGCTGTAATCAATCTCACCATTATAATATTTTATCAGAGTATTAGATTCTATATTACCTAGGAAAAAACAAACCTTGTCAGCTCAGCTTTCATTTTGGGCTTCAGAGCTCCCCTCATCTGTAGGAAGGACAAAAAAAAAAAAAAAAAAAAAAAAAAAAAAAAAGGTGTAAAAGTATTAGATAAACTAAAATTGTAACACAGAATCATTTAATTCCTCTCATCTTCAAGATGTTGTTTGCTGGAGGGAAAAGCTGCAATGCAAGGCAGGGTAGTCATCAAAGCTTATGGCAACAATGAGTGAAATACGTGTAAGTAGAAGTAGCCACCTGAATGGTGTTCTCCTGAAATACGTAGAAGATAAACCTAGTATTTCTTCTTTTTTTAACTTTTGTATTGTTCTGCTATGTAAAGTCACTTTGTTTGTGAGAACAATTTTTTTTTTAGGCTTTAAAGATTCCACTTTTAGCACGTTCTAAGCTCAAAATTTAAGTTAAAAAAAGGGTGAGAAAGCAATTTGTGTAGGGCTAGTAAGTCAGAGGACTATAATATAGTGCAAAATTATAGCAAAAAAACCATTCATGGTATTAAGAAAGGATTTAAAAAATCTCTTATGACACACATTTGAAAAATAATTGCTTTCCATTACATACAGGTACTTTGCTCTCCTTGCTGTCACCCTCTAGTGCGACATGAGTGTCACATGAGTCACTCAGATTTTATTTTAAAATTTCAAAATAATAACAGTCACTAAAAAGCTCTCTTCCAACATCCTACATCTGATGGGCATTAGAGGAACTTTATTCTAAAGAGCCTTAAGGCTTCTAGCTCTGACTCTAATTGTTGAACAAGACTCGACTATGAACTTTTAGGTTTCCTAAAACAGATTTTTAGATTTAATGAAGTAGATGGATACATCAATCAAAATTATTTGGGCTATTTTATGTACATTTTGGTTCTTTTGCTTTATTAAACTCCAGCATGGTGTTTCTACATTAATATGTGTGCAAACATTTCTAGATGCCGCTCTAGGATATTGCCATCACCAGCCACCTGAAGCTTGAAAGTATTAGCTCTTTATTCAAAAATCATCACAAAAGGAGCAAGCAGATCTGTATCCATGCACTTATGTAGTGAGTTTCATTTGATTTTAGTATTTGGTTGAATTTTGGAAAGGGAAGGATAGGTTATTTATGTGAAATTATTTTAGGATTGAGGACTGAGAGCATCTTATGTGCTTATTTTTATGTTCCTAAAACAGTTCCTGTAATTTCAGATGATCTTTATTTTAATTTTTAATAGTCTGTAATAAAGCATTAGGCAAGATATTTTTTACAGTGTAAAAACTGTACGGAATTGATTATGGAAGACTGCATTGTTAGAATCTGTTATGTGGAATATGAATAGAAGAGATTTATTTTGTAAAAGTCGTGAGGTAAGTAAGATAAACAGAAAGGATATTTTTTACATTCCTCCTTTTTGATTCCTGCACTAGGTTACATTCTTTATGTACAAAAATAATTTGTGCGATTATGTCAATAATGTGGTCATTTGAATGCTTAGACCATTAATGAAGCAAAGTGTTGAAAATTCTGTTTGATTCACCTAGAACAAATGCTGATTCCATGTTTTTATTAAGTTAACCTTTAAAAAAAAGTTTTGAATGCAAGAGAAATTGCTCTTGAAGCCCATTTAGTCACAAATCCTGAAGTAAAATAATGAATCTTATCTAATTTCTTCAGCTGAATTAACTAATCTCACAGGAAGACATTTTATTGAATAATTTCTAGCTTGTTAAAAGTAGTGGAAATTTCTGGTTTTCCTAAACCATGTGATGTAAACAATGGCCTACATCCTTAAAAAAATAAGCAAATGAACCAAGCAGGTCCATACGTTTACATTACTGGTTGATTTGTGTTAGAGAGACATGGGCTAGAGGACAACAATGTAATTATATGCACATTACTTATTTCCTATGTTTGCTTAATACAACATCACCAGAAAAAAAAATCTTCGCAGTTTTTCCATTTCCTCTTTGAAAGCAACTTTTGAAGCACTTTGTGTACATTTCATGGTGCAATTCAGCATTTCTTCATTTTATCCTACATTACACAGAATTGGTATATCTCAAACTGGTCAGGCACAACCTAATACTTTCCACAGTGAACTGCCACACTGGAAAAAAATCTAGGAAGCAAAGATCAGCAATAAAAAAGGTGTTTGTGATTGTCCATGGCTGAGGTCCTCCTGTGTGGCCTCATGAAGGAATATTACCTAGGTAGAGAGGAAAAGGGAATGTCTCAGTGGCAGAAGGAAAAAAAAAAGAATTTTCAGATGATTCTGGCATTCAATACCCTTTCTGTTTCCTCACATGCTGTCTTCCTCACAACTGCATTTTTTTTCTCATATGTGGATAATAGTGTACTAAAAGCAACATTTAGACGAGGACCTGCGCTATAGGTCTTTGTGCTTTGCTTTCCATTTCAAATTCTGATTTCATTATTATTACAGTCCATTTCATAATAGATTTAAGTTAGTAACAACAGTTTTCCTTTGCCAGAATTTAAAGGAAAGAAAATGGCATAATAAATTAAAACTCTAAGGGAAATTGTCCATCACCTGCAAGTATGGGTATGAGAGTGACATTACAAGTAATGAAGCTATCTTTGAAAAAATAAGATAAAAACGAAAACCTGGATGATAAAATTGATTCACTATTGGCATACTGATAAAAGAAGGAATCAGAATCAAGAAAAATTTATTGATTATTTTTAATGCATACAAAGACATTGTTATATTGAATTTGAATATGTTAGATTTGATGAAAAAGTTGAAGAAGTTTTCTCCTAGAAAGTGACATTACTTTCAAAGTACCTTTTTTCCTTGCTTAGTAGACATAATCAGATAAAGAGTTACCAGAACTTTTATAGCCCTTTTGAGATTGTGTGCCAAAGGAGTGTACTGATAAAGGTACATTTCTAACTTTTCACTGAGATTTAGATTACCAATAAAATATGTATTCCAAGATCTAGGGCAAATTCAGAATATCTGAATACGTATCATAGCTGTTGATTTGAAGGCATTTGAGGCCAGGTATACATGAAACTCAGTAAGCAACCTGTAGATTCACTTTTTAAATAGAGTTAATTCTTTAAAGTTAGTTTAGTTGCAAGGAGATTTTACTCTGTTGAGTCACCTGACCTTGGAGAAGAACAGATGTTGATTTTCCCAACCCAAAGCTATTTCACTGCAACAGCTAAATTGCTGGCACAGTTTTGAGGGTGGACAATTCAGGATGTAAATGGAATATGAAATAGTGCATTTTCTTGTCTGTCTCTCATGAATTTATTTCTTCAAGTTAAATAACCTTCTTCCCACAAGCAGAGAGATACAAACATGGACCTGATTTATCTCACTATCTAATCATAGGTAAAAGGCATTGCTGGTTCCCATGGCAACTGCAGTTCAGTATTTTCATTAACCTTTTTCTCATCAGTAGTCCTCTTATTATTCATCACAAAAAACTCCTTTTCATATCAATAAGAATTCTAATATTTATAGATCTTAATGCTTTTCTTCTTTCCAATCTAAAAATACTATTTTTCAGAAGTCCACTTGTTTCCTATAAAAATTAATTTCAATGCAAGAATTATGGGGCTGCTCTTGAGCATTACTTTTGTATGCTGCACACAGCAAAAGGTTCTTCTTCCATCTATTTTGACAGGCTCAACTCTTCAGAGTTCTTGTCTCTCTAATAGGAGATGTTGATTCCACTGGCATTTCTGGCACAAACCTAAAAGACAGAGAGCCAGCATGTCTGTTCTTGTCTCAGAAACATAAAATTTATTGTAGAGGGAGAAAAGAGCTACAAATATTCTCTTTGATTTTTAAAAAAAGGCTTTTCTAATGAAAAAGGAACTGATAACACAAGTTGCAATCCTTCCCTATATCACCACATAGGATCTGAGCTTGAACTTCAGAAGATATTTGCCTTTCACATGTCTTTATTCTGCTGTTTGTAGAGCAAAGTTGGGACTGTATTTTCCTAGTTTAATGTGTTCTAAGGTTTGAAGTATTAGGTGCCTATGACTCCATTTCCAGAGCATGAGAGTATCACACACTTTGAATGGGTTTTTTCCTCAGTATTTTATATGTAGACGTATATTCTCTCTCTGTGTGTATATATAGGGCAGTAATTTTTTATAGCTTTTCTGTGCCTATCCATAAACTACTGATAACTCAAGCACAGGTAGAAGTTATGAGGAGTAAAGCAACAAAATAACAGGTCTGCATTTGTATTTTAAAAACGTTGGGAATCGAAGAACACATTATGAAATAATTCCATCATTTGATACGAGACAGGGAGTTCTGTATAAAATGTAGCTCAGACATAGCAAACAATGAGAAACACAAAATATAAAGTGACATTATTATTAAAAAAATACAAATGAAGGATTTTTCTGGCCTTTCTGTAACTTTAAAAAAAAATAAGGGCAGCACAGACTTTTATAGAATTTTTTTTTGAGGGATTCAAACCTTATTAATCTTTCATCCTGTAAAAGCAAAATGCAAAACTTGTTTGAGATTTTAATTGCTGCAATTATTGTTTTAAAAGAAGGACAAGTAATAATCACTTAATTCAGAAATTTCATGGTATGAATTAGGCAATAGACATGCAAACAAGCATAAAGACATTGTAAATGGTTGTGTTTTCTGTCCATGGAAGAAGCATCTAAGCATCTGTTTCAGACACTTGTCTCAAACAAACTTCCAACTGGTCTATGAAATCACTACTACATTATCTAGTAGTGGAAATATCTAGTCTACAACTCACTATTAATTAAATCTACTGATTATGCCCAACTAATACATTTTCCTCTCAAACTTTTCCCTTTCACAGTACACATCGTTCTCCTACTGGATGATTAAACCTAACTCCTTTATTGCATATAAAACTAAGTGTCTCAATAAATTCATATTTGTTGTTATCCTAGGAGAAAAGTCAACTTATACTTGGTAAATTCCTGAGCAATTTTCTATTCTTTCATAAATTCCTGCAACATTTCTCCTTTTCATTTTTTTTTTCCCTGTTATAGGGGAAATATTGATAGTTGACTGAGGAAACCTTTCTTTCCAAATACTACTGAAGTTTCATAAAACTAACTTCAATATTGCCTCAGGCACCTTTGGGTCTAAAAACTTAAAATCAAAATAAACCTGAACATGGTTTTTGAGTTTAAGTAAACAGCAGTTTCTTAGGAGGAGGAGGAGGAGAAGGAACATAGATGGAGACTAACCTTCAATTTCAGAAAATGTGCTATATATTTATACAATACTCTGTTTAGCAGCCATCCACTAGAGAAAGTAGTAATTGCCTAGTAAAGTTACTTGCAGTCTTTGGGTATTTTTCAGATTTCCTGCTATTCCAGGGAGGCTGAGATAATGTTGACTCTGATTGTGTCCTGAGCAGGATCCTCTCAGGGTCTCTGACCAAATAAATCTATTCTCCGTACTCAGTAGCTGCCTGACTTTGGCTGCCAGTCCTCTCTCCTCCACCTTGCACCACGTTACTGCCTGCAGCTTATCAGCCCAAACGTCTGTGCCTGCTGCTCTGATAGGTTTGATTCTCAGCTATCTCCTATCTCAGCCTGCCTGCAGAAGTTATTATGTGATTACATGCCTGCTACATTTCCAGATTTTTATCTAATATTGTATATGCATCATTTGTCAGGATGCAAACTACATGTTAAGTGAATTTTAAATCAGACTAGTCACTCCTATGCACAATCTGAGATTTTTAAAACAGATTATACTGTCGCTGTGAAATGTAAGTTGTGTAAAATTTTCTATCTAAATGAAATGAATTCTTTATTTATTTTAACCCCTCTCTCTCCCATATTTTTTTCTGGAAGGAAACACATTTCCAGGAATGTCTCACCTCATGCTAGAAAATGTATTCCTTATATTTAGTCATAAATTCCCATATTTCAGCTCATGTTTTTGATTCTCATCCTATTTCTGTGCACCTCTGAAGAGGATCTGTGTCTATTTTCTCTGTATCCTCTGGTCAGACATTGACAAGGAAGGTTTGCCTGAGATTTCTACTCTTACAGCTGAAGATGCCCAACTTCCTCAGCCTGGAATTATCCAGGTTTAATGAATGATTCAAAAAATTCTTCTGACCTGAAGATTTTGAGGTTTTATGCTTGAAGAGCCTTCAACCACACCCTTTTGTATCACATACTTCTTAGATCACATCCTTTATGCTATTCTGAATAATCTAAAAGAAAAAATATAAATATGCTCTAAAAGGTGGAGGAAGGTGAAAAAAACCATTGATAGTTCTTCATCTCAGTTTATTAAATTCTAGGGTTCCTAGAGGAAGCACTGAGGGGAGAATATACCTCACATATGTCTAGCTTAGCAAACCTTATTCTTCTAGGTGTCAGTGCAAGATCAGTGGTTGACACTAAAAAAATACAGCTCTAGATCTATTTCAAGGAAGTTTTAAATTGTACATTTTGTTTCAAAATGTAGATTGTCATTCAATAATACAAAAAACTGTTGGACTCCAGATATTTTCATCTTCAAATGTGTTCCACAAATCAAGCTAGTTACTTGAATAGTTATGCATTGATACCAGAAAGAAAACATTGAATTCCATCTTCATGTCACTTTTACATGTATTGTTCAATAACCTTTTTTCATCATCTTTTTTAATTTCCTTTTAAATAATTCAAAGTCAGTCATCTTTGGAGTCAGCCCGACTCAAGGAAGTGCATTAGAGTAAGAATTGTTTCTCTTCCAGGAAGAGCAGAATCCATGACAGCCGAGGGTCATTCCAAATCAACAGAAATACCTTAAACTGCGTGTTCACAGAGAGCTCCTGAAGATTGTGTGTGTCCTCTGTGGTGCAGGTGAAATGCACAGAAAGAAAACTTGTTTTTTTCCTTCTTTCTCTCCTCATCTTATTCTTTCCTTCTTGAAAATGTCATAATTCAGTAATTGGAGCAGTTTTTCCCTGTTTGTTGCTGCCTTAAAGATTTGTATATCCAGGAAGAGAAACGTTATGCCAACAAACTCCTAGCTCTAGTTAGTGATCCTTCTGCTGTTAAATATCTTATTTTTGCATCTGAATTTCCTTTAATTTCTTTGGGACAGGTTTTTTTGATAAAGGTTTAGGACATATGTTCAGCTACATCAAAGTTTGTTTCCTGTGGGAAGTTTGCTTTAATGGTAATATTTTCTTTACTTTGTTTCATATTCATAGTTTTTCTTTATATATTTTTCTTGCCATATGTAAGATATGTCATAAAAGAGGATTTTATTCATATGACTTCAAATTAAAATAAACCAAAATTACAGAAAACCCTGACTTTTGAGAGAGTTAGTCATTTTATTCAACTCTTCTACATGGTTTATGAAATCAAATAATTATACTTTGACCAAGCAGTCAGTCAATATGAAATTGAAACTGGGGTAAAGTTCACTGGTGATGTCTCAAAATAGAATTCAGTATTTAGAACAGTATGGAATTGAACAGAAAAGAATAGAAGAGACTGTTTGCAATTTGAAGGGGCATTCAACAATCATCATGTCCAACTCTGTGATTACTTCAGAGCTGACCAAAGTTCAGCATGTTATTAAGGGAGTTGTCCAGATGCCTCTTTAACACTGACAGGTTCGGGATACTGAACACCTCTCCAGGAAGCCTATTCCAGGGTTACACCACCTCTTGGTGAACAAATGTTGGCTCATGCTCATTCTGATCCATCTTTGAAGCCACATCCTACCCCTCGGTAGCCAGGAGAAGAGCTCAGCTCCTCCCTGTCCACTTCCCCTCCTTTGGAAGCTGTAGAAAGGAGCAAGGAAGTTGTCCCTCAGCCTCCTTTTCTCCAAACTAGACTGACTTGTCACCCTCAGCAGCTCTCCATGGGACCTGCCTTCCAGCCCTTTCCTCAGCACTCCTCTGGATGCATCCTTCCTAAATGGTGGGCTCCAGAGTGCTCACAACACTCAAGGTGAGGTCACACTAGTGCTAAATACAGCATTTTATTTTGACATAAAATTGTGGGCAGGAAAATAAACCAAAGTTCCAGACTAAAAAAAATATATAGAAAATCGATTTTAACAAGCAGGTATGTTATTTGATTTTCCTCCAATTTAATACCATAAACCAATATTTTCTAATGTATTGCTTGAAAGAATATAAGAAGAGTGGTCTATCAACTAGGATTTATATTTTGAGGGAAACTGTTCATATTGATTTTCAGATGCTCTTTAGAATATACTCTAACTGTAATGGTATTTTAAATCTGTTTTTAGAGAAAACTTCCCCTTAAGATAATTTTTTTCTTTAAAAAATTGCATATTAGCTGTGAATGCAAGACATGCTTTTCATTATTATTACTTATAATTAATTGTTGATGCTGCAAAAGCAAACTAATAAAAAAGACACCATGAATTTTATTTTTTTTTAAACACAGATGAAGCCTGCAACTGAAGAATTAGGGTTATGTAAGTCTGCTAATCACACTTGTATGGGGATACTTCAATAAGTTGCTGAAGGAATTCACATGCAGTCTGTAAGAGCAGATCAATCTGTTAATAATATTTTCTTGTAAACATTTCCAGAGCACAAAAAAGGAAGGAGGGAATATAAAAAAAAAGGTAACTTTTCACCTTTCTGGTTGCTGAGTATAGAATTTTGAGTGAAATATGCTTCTGTCTTGAGAACCCAAGGTAATCCAGGTGAAAAATGGTTCTGCTTTTTAAAAAAAAAACTTTAAATAAGGAAAAAATTAAGAAATATCAAATAATTCTACTGTTGTTCAGGGCCCCATCCAACCTTGCCTAGAATATTTCTGGGGAAACCCACAACTTTTCTGGGCAACTCGAATACATTCAACACAGGATCAGTAGGGTTATTAAGAGATTGAACATCTTCCATGTGAGGAGAAATTGAGATGGCATTCCAGCCTGAAGCAGTGAATGAAGATGCTCCTCTTCTCAGCAATATCTGATGGCAGGAACAGATTGCAATGGCTATGGACAGAAACACATAAAATTTCATGTGAATTCAAGGAAATACTTTTTTACCTGTAATGTTGATCAAACACTGCCACAGGTAGCTCAGACAGCCTATGGAGTCTCTGGGTATGGGGATCTTCAAAACATGACTGGACACAGTCCTGGATAACCTGGAGTGGCTGACCCTGCCTGAGCTTGGAGATGGACCAGCTGATCTCAAGAGATCACTTCAATTTCAGTGATTCTGTGATTCTGTTTTCCCCTTCTACCTCATCAGCTCAGAATTTGGTATTAACTGTGTTTATTTCCCTTTGGGTAAAAGTCACACAATCATTAAAAATAAAAACAAAACAGAAAAACATGCAAAACAAAACCAAAGGGAAAAAAACCCCAAGCAACAAGAACAACAACAGGAAAAAAAAAATCAAAGTCCCTATTGCACGAAATATAGGCAAAATAAGCCTTTCAGAAACAGACTAAAGGATTAGGAGGTCTAGATCAGTAGTCTTTAAACATGTTTCTTTTATCCTAGCGTGTGACCTAGATGTATCATATTCGGTTCGTTTACATTATATTGCCTGAGGGATGCTGTAGTACTTCCTTGGAGAGTCTTGTTGGTCCTGAGGGTAGCAGAGGAACTCTGACAACAGTTCTCCCTTGGTTAAATGCATGCACAGCAACTGTACAGAATTGTAGCATTTTTAAAAGGTATCTTAACATTTTCACTGCCCTGGCTGCTATCTGTAGATGTAACCAGAGGGTAGGAGAAAAAGACTCTGGTATTTTTAAGGTAATATTTGAGACATAAAGAAGTTTTTCAAATGTTCAAGATTACCTTAAAGCTTATATAACAAATAACTTGTTAGAAAAGCTGGAATTTCTTACTGAAGACATTATGTGTTGTACATGCAATGTAGCAGAATACATGGCAACATCTTTCATAAATGAAATATATTTTCCTTTTGAGGTTAGACCACCATTCACTTTAATTTAATCAATTTAATTAAATGGAAATAGTAGCATAACCCCTCAGGGAGTGTGTGCTTTGCTTATGAACTATTCCATCAAAAATATTTGAAATCTGAGCATTTTTCCCTCAGCAGATATGAAGAGCATATTTAAATATGAACTCCCAGAGCTAATGTGATTTCCTGGCTGTGTCAAAATGGCAGGTTTTGTTGAGCAGAGACAGGAAAAAAACAATGGGCACAGAAAATTTATTTGCATATAAAGTTCTCTTATAATTGTATACCGTAATTTCAGACTGATTTATAGGATAATTCATTGCCTAATGAGACAACAAGCATTACCTTAGGAAATCATTTTAAATTTCCTTGAGATCCACAGATTGTGGAAGAGAGGATAAAATTCTCAGAGTACCATTTGTTTGTAATTCAGCAGATTATTATGTAATTTGGCTGCTATTTTCTATAATAATACAAAAGTCTAAAAATAACATTTTCTACTTTAGAGGTAGTTGGTAGGGATGTCAAAATTGTAGGTCATGATACTTACAGGCTGTTAGTAAGCAGAATGCTGAAGTTTTTAATAAAATTTTTTTTGTTTTAACTTCTATATAAAAATTAATGTTTTCAAAAAGAAATTTGCTTAAAGTAATAATTTTGGAGACTAAGTTTTCAAGTTATTTAAATTAAACACAAATTTAGAAAAAAATTTTGTTCTTCTCAGTTACGGTTTGCAGAACAAATGAGACAAGCCTTGGTGTAGAGAATAGAATGAGCTCTAAAGAGAGTTTCAGGAATTGTGATGACTTCCTGATTTGATTTAACTAATCTGTATAGACTCTGAACAAAGAGAGAGGAAAATGAGGATGGAGGACCACAAATCTCCATGGGTGGAAACCAAGTGAGTGGATCTTGCCTCTCACACAATCAAATTTTCTTTTCAAAACTTAAAAATTTTGTGCACGAGGAAGTGACAAGGGCAACAGATGTGGTGAAAACATTTTAGAATCACAGAAACATTTGGGATGAAAGAAATCTTGGAAGGTTTACTGACACAACTCCCCTCTCAGAGCAGGGTCAGTTTTTCAGGGTCACGTACAGTCAAACGCCATGCATCTGCAAGGATGGAGATTCCACAGCTTCTCTGTGCACTTTTGGATATACCTGAACTAGTACAAGTTATTGGGATATTCAACCAACTGTAACAAATCATTTTCAGTGAAGCAGGAGCCAATCTGCTGAAGACTGAAATGTAATATTTTAGAAGCACTTTGCAGAAAATATGTATATTAATACAAGTACACCACAACACCTTAACATCCTGGGCATTATTACAGCTGTGGTTTGTGTTTGGCAACCTAATCCGCTGTGGAAGTAATTAGTGTGCATTTATGGTGTCTGACAAAGAAAATAGGAAGTTATATAACTGATATGAGAGAGCCCATTTGGTATCTCTCCTGCAGAATAATGAAAAAGCCACACACGGCTTTGTCAAAGTGTTTGGTTTCTAGCTTGCATGTGGCTCGGTTTTCTGGTTTTTGGGAACCTTTTGTGCACTGTCCTCTTAAATATAACAGTTTTAAGACGAAAAAATACCCCACACAGAAAAACCTCAAGCCTTCAGTCCCAATTATTACTACAATAATAATACTCTCATTGTCAGTGTAGACACAGAGCAGAAAAGAAGTACAACTAAAGAGACTATCACAAAAGACTTTGATGAGTAAAACTAAAACTACACAAAATTAACTCTGCTTTATCACCGAATGGATCTCAAATGGGGAAATAGTCTCTGAACAAAGCCTGACGAAACTCTGATCATATTTGACTGATGGAAATGTCTCATGATTAGGAATGATGTTTACTGTGCATTGATTTCAGTCTCTGTTTAATCAACGCTGTGGAAAAGAGAAAGAACAGATGTTCCTTAAGGATACCAATAACATATGGGGCTTAAGACAGAGGCGAAGAGAACTGGGACTATGAATTACATGGATGACAGTAATTCCTTTTCCCTCTTGACTACCTAGGTACTTCTCTTGCTGCTTAGCATTAGCAAGTTTTTCATACTGAGCTTCCAACTCTTTAAGACATAACATTCAAGTAGAAGGTTGTTTGCAAGGGAAGAAGCCCCTGGAGATCCCATCCTTGCCTTTGAGTATTAGTGTAACCTCTGCACTAAGCTTTTAGTAAAGCATATTGAAATATTTTAACCTTAGACAGAAATTAAGTACCACAGAGCCCCTCAGTCTCTGCCTACCACCACTCCTCTGGCAGGGAGGAGAATTAGAAAGAGAGGATAGAACAGCAATTGGCCGCTTTCCAGGTAATTCCTCTGAGTTTATATACTGGGCAGGATGTTCTGTGGTGTGGAATATCCCTTTGGCCAGTTTGGCTCTGCTGTCGCAGCTATGCTCTCTCCCAGCTTTTTCTGCACTTCCTCACTAGCAGAGCATGGGACACTGAGAAGTCCTTGAGTTAGGGTAAGCACAACGTAGCAACAGCCGAAACACCCATGCGTCATCAACATTATTCTGACGCTGAATCCAAAACAAAACACTGCACCAGTTATTAGGAAAAAACACCCCTGACCCAGCCAAATGCAGGACAGACACCGGCCCATAATTAAGAAGGGTGTAGTTGTGAATTCACTGTTTGAGCCTGAATAAGATTTATTGATTTAAGAGGAACTCCAGATCTATCCTCCATCTACAGGTCATTTTGTGATCCTGTCTTAGGTTTCTGTAAGAGCCAGAATTCATCACACAGCAATGTAGTGTTTCTTTGTGGATAATGTCTCTGGAAGTCAGGATTACCAATGATTGTTTCTCTTCACTTGTTGCTCAGTGTAGGTTTGATTTTTCAGCACTCCTTTAGATTGTATCTTTCGTCTACAGAATTAAATTGTTTGGACCATTTTGTGTCTACTATTTTTAAAGAATCATTACTAATTTCCACAGTGAATTTCTTGCTAGATTTGCCTACTTAAAGTTTGTGTCTCTGGAAATTGCAGAGGGATGGAATTCCATTTTTATGTGAAAGCTCTCATACTCCATATTAGTGCTGAGTCAACAGCTGATCATCTCTGTGCATGCTTGGGATTGATAGATTTTGAATGAGATATTTATTTAAGAGCTATACGTATTATTGAATTGAACAGACATATTCAGAGGGTTTTGATAGGATTTATTTTCCTGCTTTCATCAACATAACCAAAACCAATTTCTTTTGCGCAAGTGATGCAGTTGGAAAAAATACTTTTTATTTGTAGAAAAAAAATGTTGAAAAGCAAGAGAGGTATATTGTATTTAATAACTTCAGCTTCATGCATATTTCACTATATTATTTTGACTTTTAAAATTTATTTTCTCTACATTAACTGAAGATTTTTTTGTACTATCAAATTATTTACCTAATGTAAAATATTTAGAACAGCTTCTGAATGTCAGTGCCTCTAAATATACAACACAAAATATTTAAATATTAATTCCCTATCCAATAACTTTAATTAATCATAATCTTGAATATTAGTGTGAAAAAAATTGCTCGAGCAATATACCCTCACATCTTTGAATTAATTATGTGCTCTGTGTGTACTTAGCCTGTCCAATCTATGGAAATTAATTTTTTTTCTTTATTTAGGCTTTCTGAATGATACACATATTAGTATAATGGGTGTCATACTGAGATGTTAATAGCGTTCCTGCAGGTTTTCTCTTTGTTGGTAAAATATTTTTTATATTTCGCATATTATGCCACTTTCTTGCTTTGAAGTAGGATTTTTCTCACTGGAGAAGATTTTACACTATATTTTAATTAAATATAAATGCATTTAATTCTTATTCATGGTTCATAATTATCAAATTATAATTTTAAAACACATCTGAAAAATAATAAATCCTCCCACACCGTTCTCCTTGCTGTAACCCAGGGGAAAAAATAAAAATAGTTCTAAGCAAAGTTCCAAGGAGGGTTAGAAGACAAACCTGTTAGACACATCAAAGACTGTTAAATTGCATTACAAGACCAAAAAACATAAGACGATCATTTGTTGTGGAGAAAATTCTGTCACAGTTCTCAAGAGACATCATCTGCTCTTTCCATCTGCTCATCTTTGCACAGCTTGGCCCTTGCACCTCTAATGTGACTTGCGAAACCACAGACCTGTTCAGTGATGCTTTTTTTCTCTGGTATGCAACCAGCTAAAAAGGCTTTCGAAATAATTGCAGGGCTCTGCAGTGATGCCTGAGCTGGCTCTGAAGGGATTAACTGGGGGTTTGGGAACAAAATAGATGTACAGGCATTGAGGTACCTTAGCAACATATGAACTCCTCAGTTCAAATATGCTAATTAGCCTTGTAGAGAAGCAGTGCTAATTAGTCTGCGTGGAATGACCCAGTATTACTGCTTCTGGGACCTGACATTCAATTATACGTATGGTGTGGCTGTTCTGTCACACCAGGTTTTTCATATTTCTCTCTAGAGTGGCATAGACAGCCTTACAGATTTACCACGTTCCCTTCTTCCTTTTCACACTTTAAGTCTTTATTTTTTATTTTTTTTCATGTAACTCTCAGACACATCCAAATACACTGCATGCCCTCTTTGGTTTTCACTTGGGTCTGTTATTTCACTGTAAAAAAAAATCTTAATTGTATCACGATCCTGGTTGTTTTCTGTGTTTGTTCTTCAGGTGAATGCCATCTAATGCTCTGAAGACCACCGCTCATTTTTTTCACCAATGAAAGCAGTAAATGATTGGAAAAACTTACAGGCAACATCGTTGCTCTGCTGCATCCTAGGAAGGATCGTACTGTAGGGAGAGCCTGAGGTCTTAAGAGATGAGGCAGTCTAAGCTAAAATGAGGAAAAATAATTCTTATCAAATGTTGAGCTCTGGTGCATATTGGTATGTTCACCTTGCATATTGTGTGAAAACATTTGCTTGAATCAAGCTGTTTCTGTGTGTCACCTGAACAGATAGTACACAAAGTACACTTGGCAGCTACTCTCATCTAGTCACTAAAACAGAATTCTTTAAACATCTGGAAATGTTTATGAAATACAGACTCACATTTAACTAAAGTTAATGGAGACTGTTCTGTAAGATTAATAGAGGTTTTTACCATTTTGCAGAGGACAACAGTGTCCTTTGCAAGCAATCCTCCCTGGGTTCTTTAAAGAGGAGCATTGCCCCAGGTGGAGGGAAAGGATCATTCCCCTTTATTTGGCCACGCTTGAAATACTGTGTCCATTTCTGGGTTTCTCGTGGCAGTAGAGACCTGGACATGCTGGAGAGAGTCCAGTCAGAGGCATTAAGGTGTTTAAGGGCCTGGAACAGCTCACATATGAGGAACAGCTGAAAGAGCTGGGACTGTTCATCTTAAAGGGAAGGTTCAGGGAAGGTGCTATAAATGTATATAAACACCTGAAGGGAGAGTGCAAAAAAGAGTCATCCAGGCTCTTTTCAGCAGTGTTCAGTGACAGGACAAGAGAAAAAGGACACAAACTTAAACACAGGAGCTCAGTCTGAACACAAGGACAGCCTTTCTAACTGTGAAGATGACTGAACACAAGCACAGGTTGCCCAGAGAGATTGTGATTTCCCTCTTTGGACATATTCAAAAGCCATATAGACATGGCCCTGGGCAATTGGCTGTAGGTGGCCCTGCTTGAGCAGGGGGTGACCTTCAAAGTTCACTTTCAACATCAACCATTTTCTGATAGTGTGAAATTATGACCTTATGGTACTAAACTCACATTTGCCTATCTAAAGAGAAAATAAAAAAGAAATCTAATCATTATTCTGCTGCCCATTAATCTTTCTGGCTGACAAAAGCTCTTAAAAACTTATGAATGGCACCACAATTCCATCAGCAATAGCAGAAAAAACACATTATCAGGGTGGAGAGGAAAGGGCTGCACAAACACAAGTTTCAAATCTCAGCTGTGTTGTTGCTTTGTCATACAGAAGAGAAGAATTAATACAAAAAGTGTGAAAAGCTTCCCAGTAGCAGCAGTTTTCTCTTTAAGAAAGAGTTATGAATGACAGTCTCAGACATAGTGCTATGAAGAGAGCCTCAAGCCCTGTCATGAGTGATCTCATAAAGCTTTCCCTTCCAAGGTGTTTCTCTGGAAAAACATCTTCAGTTTATATCACGTTAAAGGAAACAAACCTGAATGTAAATCTGCCATGTTGCTTTGAAACTCACATGTAAAGAAATCTTCTTTCACCTCAGTTTGTCATATTTATTCAGGGTTAAATCAGTATCAGCTGTGTTGACTTCTCAAAATTCAGTGGTTCTAACTCTTCCTATACTTAAAATTTAATGAAATCCATAATTTTATTGAAATTAGTCCCTGTCCATGGCCAAGGGGTTGAAACTAAATGGTCTTTAAGGTCCCTCCCAACACAGGTAATTCTGTAATTTAGGAATATGAAATACAAAAATCTTCTCATTTTTGCTTTTTAAATTTCTGTATATTACATTTTTACTGAGAAGATTATCTTTAGATTGATTTTTTCCCCCCAGTATAATATTAGGTTCATAATTTCTTTACTTCAACTTTCTTCATTAATAATTCATGCTCAAGATCCTTCTCATTTGTCAAAATTGTAATCCTACAAAAACACATCTTTAAAAATATCTTTTCTATCCTTAGTATTTTTTAGTCTTCTGACAAAATTTTAGTACAGTTTTTATTATTTTTCTTACTCAGGTGAGAGTCAACAAAGTTGTTTTGTGGCTGAACAAAACCTGTGAAGTGAGTCAATGACAGAGTTTTGAAAGTAGGATGGATATTGTTTTTAGTGAATGAATCAAAATTGTGTGGCTGGAATTTATTCCAGAATTTTCTTTGTCTCCCCAGGCTGTACTTTCCTTTTAAAAGTATAATTTACTCTACTGGGCAGTTCTAATTGTGGCTGTTTTGTCTTGATTTACAGCATACAAATATCTTCATCTGAAATGCACTTAAAGCCAAAAATAGTAAATCATAAATCATTATCAATTAACAGTTTATGCTACAGTATATTATGAGAAAAAATTGACTTCTGACTGGTAATTACTAAACATTGTGACAAATGTGTTGCTTAAAAATGTCCTCTTATCAGCATGACATTGGCATAGCAAATCAAAACAATATCATGATTTCTTCAAAGTCCTCAGAAGAGATTTATGGATCTTGTGCTGGTATATAACCTGGGTTAAAGAAAATAGGCTGTATATATTTTTAGATACATACAGTAAAAAGAGATTGCTAATCTCTCTTAATAGATAAAACTCTTGAATATAGGCTTAATTTAGTGTATATCTTATGACACTTTTATGAATAGATATTTTCTTGATTCTATATAGAGTGTATATTATTTCATATATTATGTTAATTCTCACCAAGCTGAAAAATAATTGCTTATCTTAACAAGATTATAAAATATGATCTTTGTTTGTGGAACAAGGAGTTTGCATCATTTAGACTTTTAATGGGAGATAGTAAACAAACATCTCTAAATCCTAAAAAAAAAATTGGAAAAAATATTCAAAATCATTTAATAGTAGGAGGTGTGGGTGGGCACACTCTCAGATTTATTCTGTCAACACTGCTGGTCACAGTGGATTCATTATTTTCAGGTTAAGAGGGCTGACTGAAATAATTATCCTTTGAATTGCTTCCCTTTGCTCTCCATTTGATACAATAACATTAATATATACTTATCAGTAAGTAATTTTTAATGGAATTTACATGAGTGTAAGGTCATTTTTTTATCGGCTATCACTGATCTTCATTTTTTAAATCAAGAGATTTAGAGACAAATATTTATGTATTCCCTTCTCCTAACAAAATGTGTAGGGGAAGCAAAGAACGGGAAAGAAGTGTAGATTTCTTATCAACTACATTTTACGGTGTTGATAGGAAGAAAACACTGCCCAAACGAGCTGAGTAAGGATCTGAATTCCAGGCATAGTGGTCTTCTCCTTCCAAATGGAACAGAAGTCTGATTATCCTTGTGGGAAAGAGCCACTGAAGCCATTTTACAACGCAGATCTTACTGGAAGAGAACAGAAAAGGATTTGGCCCTACATATCACATTTTAAGTATCAGGTGAGTGTGTAGGTCAATGAGCCTGTTGACAGATGAACAACACTAGTCCCCTGGAGGGAAGGACCCTGAGTGGGACTCCCTGGTTACGGTGACCAAAAACGTCTCTCCCAGGATGCTTTGCTTCTTTATGTTAATGTACCCCAGCTCTGCCTTCCTAGTTGGCCCATTTGGCCCTCCCCCTTTTACCTTATCTAGAAGGTTCTCCCTTCGCCGTTCCTCTCACTGGCCCTTGTCCTCACCACACCCCCAGAGTTTACCTTTGGACTGCCCTGTGCCCTCAGATTCTCTCTGCCCCTACCGGCCCCATATATAAACTTGGACCCTCCCTTTCTCCCTCTCTCTTGTCTCCATTCCCGGGATCCTTCCTGTGCGTGGCTGGAATAAATTTCTCCTCTGGAACTCTGTATGAAGAGCCTTCCTGCCTCTTTGCCGTCGGCTCATTTATCTGGTGTGTGCGGTTGCGTGTGCGAGTGTGTAGTGGCCCTGCAGATGGGCTCCATACTGGAGACGCTTCTGGAAGGTTGCGGCACCCAACATCCCAGGCGAGGGGACAGGAAACTCCTTAAATTTTGTGGTCCATGCCCTAAAAATCCTCTGAACTCTCCATTAGGAACATTGAATGTGTTTTTGAAAAGAGTTCACCAGGGAATATTAAAGTGAAAATACGTACGACATATTAAAGAGTGGCTGAAACCTATGAAGTTAAAATTATGGTATTTGCTAAACAATTTCCTGCAGTTTCATGAGTAAATTGCTTAAAATGTAAATATGTAAGTATATAAATATACTTACGAGTATATATATACCAGCATATATATATAAAGTATGCAAGTATATATAAATGTAAGTATAAAAAAATAAGTATTTTATAAGTAAATTGCTTTAAAAACTCACAGTAAAAAAAGAGGTTGTTAGGAGACACCAAGCATATGGATTTACAATTATTTAAAGATTATATTTGAGCCATGGAATTTCATATTTTCAAAATGAAGGAAGAGAGATCTGTTGTGAATGATTTTCCTGGACATAGTCTTTGAGTTCAGGGAAGAAAATGTACTAATAGGGAAATGATCATGAAAAATTTGATGCTGTTTTCAATTTTGAACAGAGTGTAAGAACACTAATACATATTTGGCTTTTTCCTCATCTTTCTTTTTTGCCCTTCCTGTGGTGGAGTATTTGTGCCTTGTTATGATTAATCCTTTAAATTTCTCTTCAATATATGCATCCTGCTGCTAGATTTTTATCCACCTACATTGCAAAATAGATAAACTGCTAAATCCTAACATAATAAAATATATAAGACAAATGTCTTCATTTCTGTGTACAGTGCAGTGTAACTTAGCCCCTGAAATCAGAAAGTGGATACATGCAAGTCACGACTTTTGACTGTCAAGACATACTGGGAAGCTGTCTCACATGTATAGGCAGCCTGGGTCATTTTCAGGCATTTCAACATGTTTTCTGCAACCCTGTACCTGTACTGATATAAAAAAGAACTGAAGAAAATAAATGGTGGGGGTTTTTTTTCATAAACAGTTTTTGAAAGTGATCACTCTAAACTGCAAATTAAAATTGTGCTGGTTTTTTAATGAAAAACATTTGAGTTTTATGTAGTGCAAGATAAATATACCTTCACCTCTGCAGCCAAGGTCCTAAGCAGAGTTTTAGAGACATCATAACAAGCGGCACGCACAGGACCCCCAAAAGTTTGTTTTGTCCTTGTGCTGCAGCACAGTTTCCTCTTGTCTGGATGTATTTTTCATTTCAGAACAAATGACTAGAGGCAAGGTAGTCTTTCAGGTTTGTTTACTCCTCTCTCACTTCCATAACACAGCAAACAAAGTTCAGTAATGGGAATGGTCTGTGTGAGTCAAGGTTATATATGTGGTGAGCAGTGTGAGGGGCTGGGAGGAAGAAAGATAATTATAAATATGGAAAAGGGAAACACCCTCCTCTTCCCATCTGCAGTTAGTTGAAGAGGGTGGAGAGAGAATTAATGCTTGCACAGGAACTGAGCAGGAGCCTAATTGGGATATAACAATTCACTGTGAAATTAATTGGACTAACACTGATTTGTATTGTAGTATTTGATGTGGCAGTTTGAGATTGTGTCCTCAAATAATGGCGCAGCATAATTATTCCAATGGAACATGGGCAATCACCTCAGATATTTTCAGGAAAGCTCACTGGTTATAGCAGGGTCGATTTGTTGTGCCAGTCAGGAAAGTAGCAACTGTCAAACTTTGCAACGTGAAGTATTCAACCTCAGTTAATTAACAGCGTTGGCTTGAATTATGACAAATTATACCTCATTTTTTTCCAAATCCAAGCACTATAGAAGGTTAATGAAAACACACGCAGTGGCATACAAGAGATGTGTATTTGGCTGCATATGTGTGCATGCAGAATATGTAGGACTGCACATATTCTCCTGTGTGCAGTCAGCCTTAGTTACCCTATGCCCATCTCTTCAAGCTTTGGACTAAAAGGCAATGACTCCGCTGAGAGCCAGTGCGCAAGAACTGTATTCTTATGTATTTCTGTCCTGCACTACTCCTGTCCTGTTGTGTTCCACTCGTCCCCTAGTGCTGCAGGGCTTGTGCACTGTACACAATACAAGAAAAATGTAACACTCAGAGAAACTTTATGAGGGATAGAAAGTTCTGAATGGATCCCACTGGGACAATATGAAAGCCGCTGCTCCTCCCTGATCAAATTAATTACTGCTTGATAAATCACATATGCATATTAGACATTTGAGGAAAATTGGATTAAGTCTATATTTCTGTGCAAATGCCATTATTTTCTTGTATGCTTTTTCACCCAGTGCAATTCTACAGAGAGTGAGAACTATAGATGAGAAACCACACAATGTTCATTCTTTTTTCTATAGTAGAAATAATTATTTTAAGTAACTCCATGATTTACAGCATGAAATAACCGAAGAATTAAATTGTGGCTTTAAGTCTGACATTGCAATGCAACACCACCTTTTATCAGCATTTTACAAAACTGAATGTATTTTACTATTACCATCTGTAACAGGAGGATCTCTTTTCTATCACAGCTCCTGAGCAAGGGTACAGGAGAAATTCTGACACTGACTTAATTCCTGCTGAGCTCAGACACAGATCTATACACTCCTTATCTTCTGTGTCCTCTACTGCAACCAGTTCAGATAAGCAACAGGTCTTCAACTTTATATGTTGATTTTTACCTTTCATGTTCTCTTCACTTACTTGCTATGCTCCATATCAAACATTTTACATCTCAAAGGTCATTTGGTAGGCCAGCCATCAAACCTTCCGTAGTAACTAGCTAAATCAATTTTTCCCAACGGCTGTAAGTCATATTCAGTTTTCTTGTATCTGAGAATACTCTTTAATGGTGTTCTTTTAAAAACACAAAATATTTAAGTTTGATTCGTTACTCATCTACCTTGCCATTTCTGCCACTCAGATACACCTGGGTCTGAGGAAACACAAAGAAAATAATGACTTTCATCTTCATTACATTAGAAAAAAAAAAGTTTGTCCTTTTTTTGTGTTTACATATAGTTATTGTCCCTAAAGGTCCAATAAGTGCACAATTGGCCTTTTTAACATACAAATATGAAGAAAGCTCAAAATTGATGCTCACCAGATAGGCATATCAGTGTTTAATATGTAATTCCCTAATCAACAATATTTTCTCGATAAAAACATGACTAAGAACATGAGTATTCACCTTGGTCCTGTTAAATCATCCTACTTTGTGAGTGTATATAGTAAGGTTTATGCAGTAGCTATGTGTTGCCATGCAGCAGTACTGCTGATGTGAGCCTGAGCTCTGCTGCCCTCAGATGATCCTCGCAAAGGTCCCAGTGGATCGGGTTGGTGCTAGTGTGAGGGAGTCAGGGCAATTCTCTCAAAAAGGATTGCTTAATATTATCTTGTGCAAAGCACTGTAATAAAATAACAAATAATAATAAAACTAAAAGAAACATACTGGATTTTATAGCTCAGACTTGTTCCCAATGGTGTCTCATCTTAGCTGCTTTATGGGTGAGGTAGTGAAAAATGCCACTGAATATCTCCCCATGGAACAAATGACATTAATTAATTTTGGTGGAGAACCACTTCCTTTCTCCATTTATGCTTCTTTCTGTCTTTCTTGGATTCAAAAAATTTCTCAGTCTTTTAAAGTCAATTCATATGTCATAAAGCATGAAGCAAACCCTTTATATATAAAGTTAATATGAAGGAAAGGACCTTGATTTCAGCAGGTAGGTACTCCCATTTCCCCAACTGCAAAAGTGATCAGGACAAAAAGGATTTACAACCTTTCCTTTTTGTTAAGCTTAAGACCTGAAGGATATCTTTATTTTTTAAGGTACTATTATAAGTAATATAGACAGGCACACTGACTGTGTTTAGCAATAGAGTTGGGTATTTGGCTTTACTTTTTTTGTCATTTCTTTAATTTCTTTCACTAAATAAAAAAGTGTAATCCACCAGACAAAAAATGTGGTTGAGCTCAGAAATTTGCTTGAGGCACATTTTGTAGCACAGTAGTAAGTATAACCTGTCCATGGACTGACTGAGAGAGCTCATACTTGATGTAACTGGAAGGAAAAATAAAGATGAAGAAAAAGTAGTATGTACTGCTGCTACACACACAGTGTTGAGAGCTGTCATAGCTTCTTGTAAGATAAAAGAACAGAGATGGGTATTATGGCTTGCTGTTGATGAATGTTTAATGGCAGAACCAAGGCTGTAAGATCTTACACTTTTCGCCCTCTAATAACAATTCTGTTTCTTCAGAGGGTTCCCAGAGATGGTATGGAGGGTTGGGTTTTTTGGGGGGAGGAGGTGATTTGCTTCTTTTTTTATTTTGTCTGGATAAGATAGCAAAGAATATAAAAATCACGTTGACATGTCATGAAGGAAAAAGTTAATGGTGACTGGAGAGTTTAAGGGATTTTTGCCTTTTAAAGAATTTAGATCTTGCTCAAATTTGCACTCAGGCATGAGATTTGCAATTTGTAAACAAATTTACAGGCTTGGCCTACTGAGGGTTGCAGATGCTCAGTTTTTGTCAGGATCAAGTATTAAGTTGGCTTTGGTTTTCTACTACTTTGAACTTCCATTCTCATGCTTTGGCTATTTCCTGGCCTTTCAAGTTGTCTCTCTGTTTTGGGTACTTGTTTTCTGTTTAAAAACTTTCCTATTGATCCTTCTTCAGTTCTATTTGAAAGCTCAGTAGGCCTAAGAGCTGTTTCTTTGAATCTTTTGACCAACTAAACTGAGTTTTCACCCCCACTTATCTTTAGTAAGCTATTCTTTGATTTACTTTCACTCTGGCTCCAGAGACTGCTTCCCCCTTTTTCATTCATTTCATGCTGGTGAAGAAGTTGCCTTCTGAGTGCACATTGCCTTAAGCTGTTGTGAAATGGGTAGAGCCAGCAAAATAGTCTCCATTTGTTGAAAATTATACTCACTGATACACAGTTTTCTTTTTTTCCTTTTTTTTTTTTAAATCCCAGGCAGAATAAAGGTATACTTTCTTTTTTTTTTTTCCTGAGGAAGAGTAGAAAAAAGATACACATTCTTAGCATTTATTTTTAAATGCAATAAAGGCTCTGCTACTCTGCCTTTTGTTGCTGTTGAGGATATTGTTAAACATGAAACCAGCCATTAGTGCTGTTGTGCTTGTACTGTAGCTTTCCTTTGACAGTAGTAGCTGAATGTACCAGTCTAGCGTTCAGGATCAAATTTAAAGTGTTGTCACCCATTTAAAAGACCTGATTTTTCATCAGATCTCTATGACAGGAAAAAAAATATTGGATAAGGAAGTAGTATAGAATGCTGCAGGAGAATATTATAGACCTCAACGTCAGGAGAACAGCATTACTGTGCAAATAAATAATAACAGTAATAACTTTTCAAACTGGGTATGAGGAATTTAAGTTATTGATATATTATATCTATTTTTAGTGTAAATTTTATCAGTGTAAACCAACATAAGTTATGACAGCTGTGAATTACCAAACTGATGTAAAAATCACAGCATTCTGACTTTGAATGACTGATTTCAGTCATTTTATTATTGTTGTCTGCTTACTGGCTAACAAGTGACAAAACCCATCTTAAATTTTAAACAGTAAGTTAATTTCTATTTACATATCTGTTCTACATTCACCAGTTCTGTTGAATAAATAGCATTATTTCAGACACAATCCATATTAACAATTGGACTCACTTTTTTCTTTCAATTCCATTTATCTACTTGTATTTGTAATGTCTTTCATGCTGAAGCTTCTCTATAATAAGCAGAAGGTGTTGTGGATTAAAATTTCAACATCATTATGTACTAAATAGCCTATATTAAATAAAGCAAATTCTTATAGAATATACTGCAAGAATATAAACAATGCGTATGTATTACTTAACACTTCAATGTTCAAAGAAACACTGAAAAATATACAACGTACAAGAAAAAAAAGGAAAAATATTTTTTTACTTATTTCTGCACTTCAACTCTCTTACTACTCAAAAATCCAACACAGCATAACAATAATTATTTCTTTTACAAAAATATGTAAGCAACCAATGAACTTCTGGTACCACTGAGTTGAAGCCCCTGAATATTGTGGGCAGAAATAGTTCTGAAGCTGTCACACCCATCCATTTCCTCAGTGCTGGATTTGATATGCAAAGAACAAACATAAAAACACCTGTAAATAAAATGTTGTCTCACAGAGAAACACGCCAGATGTTCCAGCTCCTCCCTCCTCTATTTGTTGACAACTGACAAAAAAAAGAAGACAACTGAAATTTGGATTTGTTGAAGAGCCTAGATAATTTTGTAAAAATAGGCAAGAAAGTACTGAGATATCTAAATAAGTAAGAAATAGAAAAATCTAGGTGGGGTGGAACCCAGGGCTGGAGGACAATGTGATGAGAGATGCATGGCGCATGGGAGAGGCAGCACTGAAAGGGATTTGGGTGTGAAAACAAAAAACAAGACACATGCAACTAAACAGGAAAGCTGATAAAATGGAATGGATTCATAACTGTATGGATGAAAAGTTAACTTAGAACCTCTGTGGTGAATCCACAGAGGAAGGATGTGCATACAAAATCACTTGGAATCATATTTGACAAAAGAGTTAGAGGAAGATAAGCTCTCGGGAACTTAGAAGGAAAAAAGTAGCTTTTGATTCCCAGCTGGATGTTGGATATAGGAACTGGTGGTGACACCACGTACGGTGAGCACAGGTGTGCTCTAACAGGGTGAGTTTTAATCAAGTAACTTCAACGAGCTTCATGTGGAAGACTGAGAAGTTATTAAGGTCTTCTACAGACTTACAGGCTCTCAGATGTTTTGTCAGAACAAAAGACTGATTTACAGTGGAAACATCCTCACTGTTTCCTGTATCAGATGTTTCATGAGCTTTCTAGCAAAACTTTGACTAAGTTTCTAAATGTAATTGCAAGCTTGATGTAATATTTCCTCCGGGGATTTGAAATATGAATTCTTTCTCATAACAAAGGTTTTGGGTTTTTTTTTCTTTCTTTTACATTAAAAATTATTTTATTTTATTTTATCTTCCATTTGAAAATTATAAATGCATTAAAAACTGAAAGCAAAAAAGAGAAATCTTAGAACAGTTTATAAGAATAGTGGTGATTGATGGTGACGATGATAGTGTTCATGGGACTATAGGTCCAGCCCACTCATTTACAATTTAAAAAGCATCTTCCCAGAACAAGCATAAGATGATAGATTTTCTTAGTTAAATGCCACCTTTGCGCCTGAAAGAAATAATCTTTTAATTTCATGGTTGCAATAAAAATGGAATGTGAGGCTGAAACAGACTTTTATTTTAAAGAAACCAATCTTTCTTCATTTGGTTGATTGGTTGGTTGATTGGTTGGTTTTTGTTGGTATATTTTTTTCCAGCAAGAGAATTTAATGTACCTATGAATTTATCGTTGGAAACTTTAAAGGAAACACTAGGACTTTCATAATATTGAAAGTAAAATAGAACGACCATATCCCAGATCTGAGCTGTCTGGGCTGACTTCTGCGTCTGTCAAGCCTACAATAAAGTCAGCAGAATCTTCAAAAATAGATCCATTTTCATTTAGGCACAGAAACATTCTAAGGCCATAAAGGAACAGGAACAAATAGAAAGGACAGCAAGTAAAATCCAATATTTTTCATTTTAAAGTTCACTGCAGTTCATTTTACAGACAACCAAGAGACAAGCAGGCATAGGAATAATATACTGCAGCAGAATTTCGTTGCTTGTTCTGAAGCAACCAGAAACGAGTTCTTTACTGGTATTTTCAGACATATGTATAAGAGTAACCTGTATCTTTCATACCTTATGAATGCTGCACATCTTGCAAACTTTACAATGTGTGCAATACTAAGAAGATGTACAAGTTCTGACAGAAATGTGCATAATCTGCATGTGTTTATCAAAATATTTGTATGATCATGTATGACCTGGGAGCTTTAAAAGAATCATTTTCTGCTTAGACTTCTCAAGCGAATACATACTGGTCTTCAAAACATCTGAAACAGGCAATTTTGAATATTCATATTTAACTGAGACTTCAAAATCACTACAGTCTCTGCTGTCTCACCCCTTTCTGGCTATGATTTTAGTTTTGATGTATTGCTAAAAAAAAAAGAGAAAATCATAGTTTTGAAAGTTCTGACTGAAGTCACAACAATGATGTCAGAAGGGGTCATTCAGGCATAGTATTGCCATTTAAACCAAAATCAATCAGCTCAATGTTTTTCATGCAATTAATCTTAAAATATTGCACCCACACGCATCCTGAGGAAGGACAAACCAGACCCATGCAAGACAAAGGTTCTTGTGGTGTTTCCATTGTGATCTAAAAAAGAGAGTCTTGAAAGTCAAATCATAACTAAATAGGCACAAATTCACCTGAACTGTCCCATCACTTATTTAAACTATTCAATCACTAACTTAATAGCAATGGAAATAATTTCAGTTAGTAAATTATTTAATATGAAGTTGTTGCATAGTTATTCAAGCATACAACAGGTAGAGAACATTACTCTAAGTCCTAAAAATGATTGCTATCTGATCAACTTATGTGTTTTGAATAAATATACTTCACAATTTTCTTTTGAGTGTTTTGGAAGCTTAAATTCATCTAAGATGATAGAGATAACTGAAATACTTGAATTGAACCCAAGATTTGTTTTCCAAGTTAGACAAAGTTATTTCGATATTTGGTCATCAAAGATTTTCGTTTACTCTTGGCGCCATTTCAGGTTCAATTTTTTTTGGTTTAGACTATGACTGTCTTATAGCATTCTGTTTTCCTCTGATATTCCAAGAGGTGCTTTCTGTAGACATCATTTAATTAGGGTGCAGATGTTTTACTTCGTAAGGCCTTGGAGATCAGCACAGCAGGTATTCACATGCAGCTTTTAACCAAATATTTCACAAATGAGTGTATTTAAAGAATTATTCTCTACTCATATCTGACTTCTAAAGTTAATTCATCCATAATCTTAAAAATACACTGAGAAGATCTGCAGATGAGAGGTATTAGGTTAGCATGGTATTCTTCAGTTAGCATTAAACTGTGAAGCTTCGGTACTGCAGCTCCATATGCTAGGAATCAAGGGAACTTCTTCTAAATAAATATGTGCAATAAGTGCATTAAAGAATTTGACAAAGTATTCTGTGATTTATAATCTTATGTTGATAGGAGGGATGAGCCAACTTTCTGATTAATTTTTCTCAGGTTATTTCAAAGCCCTGTAGCAATGCAAATCTGTGCAATGCTTCATAATATATTAAGAATATGACATTTTTAATCTTCACTTTAGGGAGTCATCAAAATTTAGGACTTAGTTAATGTGACAGGATTTGTATTGCAGTTATGAACGTATTCAAGACCAGATGTAATTATGCTTCTTCATGATATTTACCAAGGCACATACACACAAATTACTCTCAGTTCCTTTAGCAAAACAAATTGTATTTTTCTGCCAGTTGGGACTGTTTTCCATAAGAAGCTGTTGTTCATGTAAGAAAGTATATAAATGACCTGAAAACATTTTAAATTATCATTTTGGTTTTTTCAAAACGGTTAATTTGTGGGAGAGTTATAGTAATATTAAAAGTAGAAATATAACAACCTACTAGAGGTGGTTCAAAGTAAATTAAACTTCAATTAGCACAGGAAATTACTGTTCTATCAGTCTACTCTCTAAAATGAGGTAAAGCAATTAAATAATATAAAGATAATAATGGAATCTTGTAATCATAGACTACCAGGTTGGAAAGGACCTCAAGGATGGAGTGCTGGCAATAGGTTGTGCAAATAAGGAATGAAGAAACAAAAACTGAAGAAAAATGCATTTCTAGTTCACAATGCAAATTTTTATTTAATTTCACAATAATAATTTAAAGCACATTTATTTTATTCACCATGTTCTGCAGAAACAGACTTCATTTACATACAGTCAACTTTTTAGTTGTAAAAGGGAATTAAGCCCTTCTAACTTGTTCCAAAAGTAACATAATTGGAGAGGGATTTTTTTCTTGAGTTCTGTACACAGGCACACATATTTTAAAAAATCCAATCAAATCAGTCAGATGGAATTTATCAGATCATCCTCCAGTCAAAATCATGGAAACTGAGGAAGATTAACCGCATCAAGAGAGTATGCTGGCACTGGAAGATTTCATTTTAACAGTTTATTTTAATCTCCCATCTCATGTGATTAAATGTTGGCTGAATTATTCAGCATATACAAAATAAGAGCCAATGAAGTGGCTACCTCACGTATTTGCAACCAGACTTTGGTGGCGTGTAGAGAATCTTAAACTATTTTACTCAGCCTCTGAAGTCTGTTCACTTTTGCACCATGATTTCTTAGTAAAATTGCTCAGTCACTGAAGAGAAAGAATAATCATAACCAATAGATTTTAGAAACATTTTCAAAATAAATGTATCTTAAGACTGGAATACTACATTATTCTGAAGCTAAAATTGAAGCAGCTTTCCCTGAAATTCTTAAGAGATTGAATCTGATATCCTGAGAAAATAAACTCAAAAGAGCAAGTTGTCAAGAACATCTGGAAGTCTTTACTTGTGGGCTAAAGATCAGCACTTTTTCCCCATCTCTCATTCTTTTGTCTCACATTAGGAAAGAGGCTTTCAGACCATTGTCAACTAAACGGATATATTTTCCCCCTAAAATTTCTTTAGATCTCCTCCTTCATACCCAGAACTAGAGTGCTGTGATTTTGGTTGCTCTGTAATCTGAGTTCTTAATGTGTTCCTGACTAATACTGAAAAGTTAACTTACCTAAAAACACAGTCTAATTGTTTAATGTTTCAATCATTATTCATATATCTACAATGCTTTACCCTTGCAATTTGAATTTACACATACTTATTTACACAATACTGTAATGTGTTTTTACAGAATTTTTCTTCTTGGGACAAATAATTCTATATTTATTTCCTAATGTGTAGTAGTGGTGATTTGCTGCAATCTACTTTGATATAATAAAATATTTATTTAGTTTCAGATCTGAAGTAACCTTCTCTGAGAAGAGAGGTGGAAGGCTATTTTGATCATTTTAATTGGATCAAAACTTATTTAAATTACTTGCTGTAAGTGCAAAGCTTGAATTTTACTTCTGGTCTGTATTATGATAACAATGAACTCTGTAAATTTCCATATTTTAATAGTCAATGTTTCATGCATAAATGAGACACATTTGATTATAAACTGCAGTTTTCATAGGAATTTGTCATTGAAGCAGCCAGATAACCAAAAATAATTTTTTAGCCTAGCAAAAGAGCAAGGAACAAATAACGAATTTTGATGTTGATGATGGATGAATAAGTGACAACTAATGTTTCATTCAGTAGACTGAGTTGTCATTGTAAACATAGTTATTTATCTTTGAAATATTTATTTATTCATGAAAGATCCATTATTAAAAGGATAACTATTTATGAGTTTGGACTGATTTTAGAAAACAATTTCAAATGGAATGAAATGGAAATAAGGAAATGGGATTTTTGTTTTTGTATAGAGTAGGCAACAGCTGTTTGCCTGATTAGCATTGTAGTTTTGGAGTGCAGTTTATTCTCCCTTGTTTGCACTGAAATACTGTTTGATTTTATTCTGTGTTCTAGCCTATGATTGCAATTTAATGTATCCATTTTCAATGTTAATATTTATATTTTCAGATAATGGCAGGACAGAATAAGACATAAACCCATCAGAAGACAGAATTCAAACTGGAAGTTGTCTAGTCAAATGGAAGGTCATTGTGGGGAAAAATGGGATGTACAGTTATATTTCTTCATTTTGTTAGAAATAACAAATGAAATGAGTGACAGACTAAGCTCTAATAAAAAAAAAGACTTTACAGTGGACACGAGTAAGTTATTCCACGCTCTTCCCAAAAGGGCCAGGTTCCTGGTGGGTTGTATAAATATGTTTGCCCTACAGGAAAAATGAAAAAAAAACAAAACCACCAAAAAACCCACAACAATGAAATCTGGAGCCCCAGTCTTTTAGCAATCTTAATTGTCCAAAGAGATACATAAAATAGACTTTTCAAAAAATGATGTAATTTAGTCTAAATACAAGAAATTTAGAAGTTATTGATAGCAATGTAAAAGTTGCATGAAGTAATAGATACAAAAATCTCTAAAGTAAAAATAAAAATTATTTCAAGTCTAGAAAAAAATAATTTTCTTTTATAGGATGAAAAAAACCCCTTTATTTTGTTTTACCAGAAGTAATTTATCTTAAATTCCAGTTAAAATATATGTTCCAATCACATATGGTTACATTTGAAAATTCAGTACATATTTGAGCAACAGTTAGGACTCCATGGGGATTTTTGGTTTTACTTTTTGCCACTGAACAAAATAAATTTTTGCTTATATCCCCATGCCTTTTGTTTGAATAGCTGTCTTTCTGTAGTAAATTACGAAAAATTACTTTATACTGAGTAAGTTCCTAGTATTTATATAAGATTTCATATCAATGACTGGTGGCTTGAATGAATTTACCACTTTATTTGACGGTCTCTTCTGACATTTATTCCTATCTGTTGCTCTTCCTGAACACTTGTTAATGTGTTGTTTTTCTCTTTGGTGATAGTAGTGTTTTGGTGCTCTAATCATGACCTATTAATAAACCCAGAGCAAATAACATCTTCTGTACCAAGGGTTCACAGTCTATAAATGTAATTGTGGGATTTTCACACATTATTCACTCATTTTTTTATCGTTTTTCCTTCCGTCTTTTCTTTTTCACTTATGTTTTCCAAATGTATTCTTGTGGAGTGGAGTGGAAGAAGAGAAGATTATTATGGGGTTTTATTTATTGCGTTTGAACATAAAACTTTTCTCTTGGCTGATTTACAGAAAGGGAATAAGTCAGTCATGAATACTATGACAACAGCCCTTGACAGTGTTTAAACACTTGCAGTAAGAGCCAAAAAGAGGAGTTTTATTATTTCAGAAACTAAATTTATAGGAAATCTAAGTCAACCCTCAATGCAGTAGCTAAGCAGTTTTGGTGTCTGGTGCAGTCGAGTTTTGGGTTTTCAAATCTGAATTGCACAACGTGTGGGTTTTTTTATTATCTAATAGCTTTATTACCACCAATGGAAGAACTATAAAAAGATCACCTACATCATGGTGAACTCCTCGGATGTCAGGGAACTCATTGCAGCTTGACAGCACTCAATTTCTCCTGGAATGTTTTAATTGGGTGGATTTTTCTTTGTGAGAAACAGAAGTTGGTCACCATCAGGCATATATGTGCTCTTAGCATCTGCACAAGTGGTTTTGCCACACAGAGTATGTGCTTCCAAGCTCTGTAACTGTTGGAGCAAAACTTGCTGAGATGCTCAGAAAAGGTGTTTTTGTTTTTTTTTTTTTCACTTAAGCAAATCTCATCAGATTTCCTATATTTCTTATGGCAAGGTAGCAAAAGATTATTCAGTCTGTTATGGTGAAGTCCAATGTTTGATTGAAGTCAGGAGAGAGGATTTAGTATCACCATCTATTTAGGCAATGACTGTGTATGATGCCAAATATGCAAGTAGATAAACAAACCATTTATCAAGATATAAGGTTTCCAGCACAAAATCTACAGCAGCCTTAAGAAATATAGCTAAGCTGTTCCAGCTGATTTGAAAAACACATAGCTCTCCATTTTAGCAGACAGTAAATATGCTCCCCTAAAATGGTTGCACTTTTAGCTCAGTGCAGTAATTTATTTTTATTTATTCATTTTTGTCATGCACAGGAATTGACAATTTTTTTTTTTTTTATTTATTGGAAGATAACAAAAGTCTGAAATTAATTCCAATTAGCTGCTGGTATTTTAAGCCTTTTCTATGGTAAGTTTAAAAGTCCTGTTGTTGTCACCATTTGTACGTACATGTTTTCAGTTTCTGAATAATGTGCTATGATGCCAAGGGCACAAAAAAATTGAATTTTTTTAATTTTTCAGATGTGTCCACTCCATATTGCCTGTTATTTGTATCAAAGTGAGATGTAGTCAGAAAAATAACATAGAAGATGGAAAATAACATAACAAGATGCATTGTTCATTTGCCCTTCAGGAATGTTTTTAAAATGTGATAGCCACAGGAAAAAAAAAAAGAAAAAAAATATATGTATATATATATATATGGCATTAACAAATGGAAAGGTTCCAGTGCATCATGTCTTAACTTCTAAAGAATAAAAAGTCTACTTTATAAAATAAACATAAATATTGGTAAAAACAGTGGATAATCTGAATTCACTTTTTATAAGAGGCTAACAGAAGAGCACAGGAAGATTTTTAATTGAATTGCAATGAAAACAAAAGGAGAGGATAAAATTCCCCAAGTTCTTCTCTTCGTAAAATCCAGGAGCAGCATAAGAAGGTGTTCTTCATTCACAAGAATGAATATAAAACTCAGGAAAAAAAACATGTTTTCCAAACTACGAGAAATACAAGATCATGTTGGAAATTACAATATAAAATAAAGTAAGCATTTTATCCATAACTCTAATGTTTAGAAATCAAAGGAGCCCACAAACTCCATAAAAAAAAACCCTTCCACTCAATAAAAAAAGCCATTCTGTTTTTGTTTTGGTTTCATCTATGGTGTCTGTGCCAACGCTATTATTCAAATTTACACTTCAATTTTTAACCACCTTCCTGCAAAAACAGGACTTGTTGGTCTCTGGATGAATCTCAGTAATTACTATTATATATACTAATTTAATTCCAATTCTTTGGAATTAATTCTTTCTCATTTTTAAAGCTGTTTTTTGCTGAGAGTTTTTAGGAACACTAAAGTACCATCCAAACTAAACCAATAAGTACATCTGGAAATCCTGGCCAGATATGCTGATTGATGGGGCTTTAATACTACTTTTCTCAGCAAGAATAAGCCTGTGTTTGATAATTGGTGACTGCAAAGAACGTGGAACCCATTCTGGTTGTAAAGAATTTCCTGGAGGGAGCTTTAAAGAGATGAAATGAGCCTTTGAAAACTGAGTAAATGGATAAATCTTTGATGTTTGACTACAGGGATCTTGCTAATTTCTGAGCCAAATGAGCATCCATTTCTGAAGTCAGCCCTGTCTGAATAGAATGGGCCAGAAGGAACAGGTGGACCTTAGGAAAAAAGTTCAGCTCTACAGATGGGTTCTGGTACAGAGGAGGTTGGGCCAAGAGGAGAAATAACTGTGATGATCTTCAGGAAGACAGCACTTAGGTATGACATAGATACTACTGAATTGCCAATTCTGTGACAATTAATTTCTATACTTGATGAAACCACCTTCCTTGGCTCATCCTCCTGTTTCTCCATTTCAGAACAAGGTCAGTAAGAATTTTATTTCTTTCTCGCTGCCTTCATCTTCTACCTGTGGGCACAATCCAGCCTATGTAGATCTGTTGGAAAGAAACCATTAAAGTTTTTAGTTACTCTTTCATCTCTGATTAGCTTTGCAAATTCAGTTCAGTTCAATCCCTAGAGCTCACCCTGTCACCATTGCCTTTTATTTTCCACGCACACTTGTCTTTATTAGGAAAGATGAAGGGACTGAGAAACTTGAGAACAAATAATTTTAATAATGCTTATCTGATCTTGAACATTCTAGTATTCAATGAATATAACATTTTCCTTTTTTACCTTTATAAAATGTGTCTCTTTCTTCTTAAAGCCTTACATAAGCAATTAACAATAACCTAATGTCTTTTTCCTAATCCTTCTCTGGAGTTTTTTCCTGTTCTTAATACCTCAATTGTGACAGCGTGGTGTTGTACTGACATATACATCCCATATAATCAAAATATTATAGTCTACCTTATTAATAGCAAAAGGTACACTGCAAAGAAGTTTATTCTCTCTGGAGTAAAATCAAATTTTATATTAAAATTTCTCAGCACTCATTTTCAAATAATAAATCTCACACCAAGTGCTTAATATTTTTTTAGAGATGATAGCTTAGATTATTTTAAAAAGTCAGCATTGACTGTTTCCTTCCAAAATGAGGTTTTTTCCCACAAAGAGTAAGACATGCTAAATGAAACATTTAATTCACCTGACAACAATGTATATCAGTATAGAGACACAGATTCCAGATAGAAAGAAGTTTTGGTTTTTGCAAAAAAACCCCAAAACAACAGAAAATAGATAACTAGAAGTATGTCTGCAATTTCCTGGGATGCATCTTCACTTTGAGCCCTCCACACACGATCCCTTTTCTCACTCTACTTTTTATGTTCCCCATTATTTTGTTGGATTAACTTGTTTAGATAAATCATAAGATAAATCTGTTTTAAAGAATAGCATTGAAGGATTAATTCAGCCTAGCTTCTAGACTGTTTAATTGCTCCCAGTTCAGGATTTTGAACCCTATCTGTTTCCCAGATCTGTCACCCTGTTGGTTGCAGAGATCACCTCTTTGCTGAGCTGGGCATACATAGTGGAAAATCAACTGGGAAACAGATGTGCATCATGTGCATTATCAGCAGTTTATTGAAAATCATGGAGTCATGGAATCATAGACCTACCAGGGCTGGAAGGGACCTCAAAGACCATCTCATTCCAATCTCCCTTCCATGGACAGGGACACCTTCCACTATCCCACGTTGCTCAGAGCCCCATCCAGCCTGGCTTTGAACACTTCCCGGGATGGGACATGCACAGCTTCTCTGGGCAACGTGTGCCGGGGCCTCACCATCCTCACGGTAAAGAATTATTTCCTGATATATAACCTAAACCAACTCTCTTTCAGTTTGAAGCCATTCCCCCTTTTCCTGTCACTCCAGGCCCTTGCAAATAGTCTCTCTCCATCTTTCCTGTGGGCTTCCTCCAGGTACTGGAATGCTGCTGTTAGGTCACCCCAAAGCCTTCTCTTTTCCAGGCTGAACAATCCCAATTCTGTCAGCCTTTCCTCATAGCAGAGCTGCTCCATCCCTCTGATCACCTTGGTGGCCTCCTCTGGACTGGCTCCAGCAGGTCCCTGTCCTTCCTGTGCTGGGACCCCAGGGCTGGATGCAGCCCTGCAGGTGGGGTCTCAGCAGAGCGGGGCAGAGGGGCAGAATCCCCTCCCTCACCTGTCCATGGAGCTTTGGATGTCTACCAGGGATTTTGAATCAGTGTCTGGCATATGTTGACAGACAGGACAGTTCTGGCTCTTCTCCAAGGTCCTTCTGTCCTGCTTCTCTCCAGAGCCATTAGGATATCCTGCTTTATACTGATAATGGATGGTAGAAAAAGCTGAGCATGCTCAAGGGATATTTTCTATTTGTGCAGGAGGAGTGCAAGCTTCAAACTGGTGCATACCAGAAAATGTAAACCTGGTCTCCAAACCTGCCTGTTTTGCAACATCACGGGCAGGAGAACTTCTCCAGACCTGACAAAAACATGGACCTCTGCTGTTGCTGAAAGAGGAATTAACAGGTTGTTAGCTGCCATGAAGAAAATTAACTCTATACCAGCCAAAATTAGACCAGGTGAGAATGAGCTAAATTACAGACTACAACATTCTGGTTGAGAAGAGGGAGAAAGGGATGGTCCAAAAATTTTAACACTTAGTAAGGGTTATGAACACTCAGTCTCTCTTGATACCCTTTTTATAAATTAAAACGGGAGGGATCCTTTGAGAGGGTGAAGAGTTTGGATCTTGCCACACTAAACCTTAAGAGTGATTACATTTATAGAATCATGGAATGGTTTGGGTTAGAATGGACCTGAGAGAACATCCAGTTCCAAGCTCCCTGTAACCTGGCCTTGGTTCTGTACCTAGGTGAGTTCTGTACTTCTGCTAGCAACAAAAATATTACCTCAGATCAATATTATTTTAAAATGTTCATGCCGAAGTCCACCAAAGGCACAGTGTTGTAGAATTAACATAAAAAATTTTACTTTGGGATCAGACTTATTCACAATAAAGCCCAGAGCACGTGTTCTGGGGAAGGAAAGCTCCAGAAGGATCTTCCATAAGTCCCTCCCTAACTTCTTGGTGGAACTGAGATATGGTCAAAGGGAGGCAACTCTGAAAGCAGAATCAAGCTGGTAGGCATCTTAGCTAGAAATACTGCTTAAAGAGGTTTCTCTCTGATTTTCTAGTTTGCAACTGATAAGGATCCTTTACTGGGGAGAAGCCACATCCCTTGTGACCAGCCTGGGTATCAAAGAAGTGCTTGTCTGTGACATCTCTTGTTGACCCCAGGGTAGTTTATAGAGGACAGACGTCATAGCTCAGGTGATCTTTATGGGAAAAGAAGACAAATTCTGCTGCCACTGGCACAGACATAAGTCTTGGGGACATGGTTTATTGGTGGACATGGAGCTGCTAATTTAGCAGCTGAACTCAATGGTTTTAGAGGTCTTTTCCAGCCTTAAGGATTCAATGAATCTAATACGGTGTTTTCTATGAGTAAAATGTGTTTATTTATTTGCAAAACCAACAGAAGTATTGTTTCAAATTTTCCTGATTTGATTTCTCAATACATTTCAGCCGTTTTGTGCTTCTTTTCTTAAACATTTGACTGGTATTTATACTGTTTAGTAATTTTCTTGTGAATGAGAAAATATTGAACCTTCCCTCAAGGAAGTTTCCTAGCAAAACACAGTAGAGACATGTGTTGCCCTTTGGGATGTACATAAAACAAATAAAAATAGAAAAATAAAACTTAATTAAATTGAAACCTCACACGTTAGAAAATAAAAGTCAGAACTTTTGTATCTTTTCCTGGCCTTTCATTCTTTTCTTCTGAAATGATGACAAATACTGTGTGAGTGTCCCTTTAAAACGTATCTTAAAGGCTCCTTCAGTATTTTGTCATGTGAAAACAGAAAATAGGAAACAGCATCAATAAAACATGAAGCATCAAAGTTTGCATCAAGACAGGCATTAAAAAGTTAAATTCAGTCACAAATTTGAAACTTAGGGTTGTTATACAAGAAGTTTGTGATCTGATCTCTGGTTATTTAGTTCTCTGGTTTTGCTCTCACCAGGTTCTGCGGCTTTTACTTTATGTTGCTCTTTTGCCTCATGAGCCAGGACCTGCTCTTCCCATTCCCAATGGCCTTCCCTCACCAATGATGTATCAGCAATGTCTCTTGCAAGCTGTTCTATAACTGCTTCCTTGTTCTGGCACTTGCCCAGTTCATAGGTGCCCCAGCATGCGCTGCCCTCAGCACATCGTAAAATATGGGATTAGAAAACAACCAGGCAAGTTCTATCTTCTCATTTGCTTTATTTTAATATGGGAGAAATGCTTCACACCAGTGGAGATTTACTTCTTATCATATTCTAAAAAGACTTAAAGATAGTTCAGCTAAAAAGTCATTAAATAGAGATCCTAAAAAAAAAAATCAGCTGTCACATTGTGTTTCTGTTTATAAACTCTTTGAGAACTTATTGAATAAATCAAGATTCAAAACTAGGCATCAGGTATTGAAAAACAATAATTGAAACAGAAGTGGCTCAAATAAAGAGGATTCATTGAAATTACACTCAGCACACATTGCATGATCAAAAATACAATCAAAAAGACAAGCTAAAATAAGACATGCCATCTAGAGAAGATGCTATGAAAATACATGTTTCAAAATCTTTACCCCATATAATAATTTTTAAAAGATAGATAGACTATACATATACAGTAACCTTATCTGTCATCAAATAAATAAGAAAAAGTTTATCTTTGAGTCTTTTATTATATGCTGATGAATATATACTTATGATACAGTAATTTCAAAAATCTTTGTATTAGTCTTCTGAATCCTGTGTTCTGGTTTTCAAGACCACTGACAAAAGATTATTTTTTCTTACTTTCATCTGATTTATCTGATTTCACCATTTCTTTTTTTTTTTTTAAAGAAGGGACTCCACAGGCCTTTATAGAGACCTAATAGAATAATTTTTGTCAGTCCATGGACAAAAGCCAGGTTACACAAAATAAGATACAGCAAAGATGATTCATTTATTCTGCCAGTTCCATACAGGAACTGAGTGATGATAGATTGGTAATTTGGTTTAATCCTCCATTTGATTTCTAGATGGGTAATTTTAGATTTCAGATACCTCATGCTCTAGAATATATATATTCAGGTTAATCAATCTGTTGCTGATATTTTGATTTTCAATCTTGGCTTATATTAAAAAATCAATTTTCAAGGAAAAAATCCTGAAGTTATTGTTATATAAACTTTTAAATATGTTTTAAAGTTAATTTCTTTTATAAAAGCTCAAAGAAAATCTTGGAGATGCTGAAATTTTGTCAAATTTGGAAAAAAAAGCAACAAAACAACAAACCAAAACAAAATTAAACAAACCTAGTAAAGTAAGTTATTTCTTTGTAGGATGATTTCACTTTCATGCCTCTGAAGAAATTGAAAGAGATTCTTAATTCCTTGTTACCATGTCCAGAAGTGCAAAGATCTTTTAAGTTACAAGTAAAAACTAATTTCAGCAAGCCATGATAAGAATACTATTCAAATTATTTTTCTATTTTATCTTCTGACTCAACCAATACTAATAATCTGAATATAATTCAGTGGTTGGTTGTATATTTATTGCCAGCATTCCCTTGCTTCTTCCAAAGCATGGACTTTAGAGAAATCTTTGAATTTGTTTTTGCAAAGTGCTTGGTCCTCTACAGTATAAAAAGGAAAATGCGTTCTTGTCACAAGCAGTCAAAATAAATAGTACAAATCAGATACAAGCTGAACCAGATGACCTGCAGAGCTCTATAAAGTGATATATCCAGGTATTCTTTCTCATTTTAACTTAATAGATGACTCTATTTTCAATAAGTTTTCTAGGAGATTTTTGTGAAGAGTGCAGCTGAGCAGATCAATTTATTTTGCATAGGGCATCAAACACAATTGGTGTTTCACAGTTCAAAGTAAGCCAGTATGGAAGAAGGAAGTGGGTTCAGGAAGGGGAGCAGAAGCCTTGTGCAGTTGACATTCCCATGGGGCATCAAGCAAAAATGATCCAGGGAGGATTTTCAAAGACCACATTGAGAAATGAAATTATGAACAGAAAGCACGTAATGCAAGAGGTTTTGTATGTGGTTTGTGCATATGAATATTACGTTTCTGAAGCTAATAAATACCTCTTTTAAGTTTGAGGTTATCTGTTACAGTAAATAAAATGTCCCAAATTTCAGACACTATCTGTTGTATAACAAAAGCAAAATAAGGTTGTTCAGGACTCCATTGATAAGAAGTGTTTGTCTGTTTTTTCATAGCTGGTCCTTGACAAAAGTGCTCACCTTTAATATTTTTTAAATTATTGTTTATAATTGTTTCCAATATAAATGCTGTAATTTTTGATTTACTATGTAGGAGGAACATCCCGTTTTTTCAGTAATAAATATATTTTCCATAAAATGGCTGTCTGGAATGCGTTAATCAGCTCACATGAATGTCGAATACAAGCAATTTTTCACAGTGAGTTTACACCAAAAAAAACCTAGATCCATCCCATCCTTTTTTAAATTAAGGTATAGTAATAATATGACTGTTTTGTAGTATTTGTAGTGCTCTCATCACTTTGCTTCTCAGGGTTCATCACCAATTACACACAGAACAGAATACAAGTCTGTTTCTCATTCCAGACATTCAAACCTAATTCAAGCTACACTTTTCTAACAAGTTTTTTGAGTATTCTTGGCTATTACCTCATTTTTATCCAGGTCTGTACTTTCTCATTTCCAGCAGAATTCCAAACCAGAACTGACAAGAGAATATAGGAAAAGTTTTGTACTGTCACATCATATTTGATCAGAAGGAGGATATGGCACACCTAGTATGTTCTCATTCTCTATAAATCTTGCAATGGAGAAATAGCTGCTGATTCTGTGTGTGGCACACTCAGGCCTTTTGTGAAACCTGCAGGAACAGACAGAAACAGGCCTGAAATATCTCACCTAATTATAAAGAGCCATTCCTCTGTGAAGAGGGTAGTTAGGGATGGACAGGTAATTAAATAGCTTGGAAAGGGGGAGAAAATATCCTCAGAGTTCTTAACTATTGGAGTCCTCTCTTTATCATTTAAGGGCACATTAACTTTCTCTTTAAACAGAACTTTTACCTTTAAATACCTTCCATTCTGCAAAATGAGAACAATCATATTTGTTTATTTGTGGGCAGGCATACTACAGATAACAACTATTTAATGAAGCCAAGTGTCCTTTCACCAAGCAAAATCCATACAAAAGTATCGAATACACATTTTACAAAATATTTATTTGTTTGTTTTAAAAACTCTTTATGATCTATTTCCTCCCTTTCTGCTGTTACACATCTCATTAAATTAGTCTTACTGTTTTCTTCAGCAGTTTTATTATATTATCTTCATTACTATACAATGAAGTGGAATGTCATTTCTATATGATATTTTAGCTGATAAACCTGTATTTCTGAGACTTGTTGAAGCTTCAATATTCTACTAATGCTTGAGAGTCCTTATCTGAAATTATTTCTGAAGCAAAGACTGATAAGGAGTGTTTAGAAGTCTAACGGAATAGCCTATTGTTCTTATCAGAAAAAATAAGCCAGTATTTTAGACGAGATAAACAAGTGTAGTTCTACCAAAGTCAATTAAAGTACATGAATTTTGTAGCTATGACTGAGGCTAAGATTGAAGCATCAGAGTACAAAACCAAAAACACTCTTGTCAATCAAGAGGGTGACTGAAAGATAATTCTACTTTGAGGTATAAACAAACTTTCTTGCTCTATCAGATCTCACTTAGCCTTCATGTGTCGCTCTTTCGGACATGAATAAGCACGCGAGACACAGCTTGTCAGGTCAAAGCAGCCAGGGCAGCGAGGCCAGGAAAGCCCCGACCTCTGCCCTCCGTCGTTTATTTTATACGTTCTTAGAAACCACGGTGGATTGGAGGATGAAGATTTCCTCCTCTCAATCTCACTGGTCAATGGAAATGTCTATCATACAAAGTCCACCTAGCAAAGGAATGCAAAACAATCCAGGCACGGTTAGCAAAACATGAGCATGTTTACAGAAAGTGCGTGAGAAACTATTCACAGAGATTGCAAGCTGAAGAACTGCAAAATGCAGGGCGACATTCATGTTGCTATACTTCATCTGAAAAGAGCAACAAATATTTAACTCTGACAGCTTTTATCAAAAATATATATCTCACGTAAGTGAAAAAAACCCAAATCCACAAAAGCAAAATCAAAAAACCAAAAACAGTTAAAAATGAAATTGTTCCCATAAGGAAGACATTTATTTGCAGGTGTTGTATCTGTATATATATATACACATACGTACCAGAGAAGTTGAAATTTCTGTCATGGGAATGTTTTGAAGACTGGCAAAGCTGTATTTTATACTGTAAAACTTTATTAAATTAATTTTTCATCAACATTTTTCTTGCTAGTTTTCACTCTATATGTTATTAGTCTTCATCATGAGCTGAACAAAATTTTTTGCCTTTAATAGTTAAATTTTAAATTAGCAGTGAGGACACACCACCATGGTGCTGTATGGTTGTCACTGATGGCTGGGGTCCTTGGTGGTTCTTCTTTGCCAAGTTTGAGTTTGCTTGAGAGCTCCTTGGTGGGAGAAGTCGAAACTTAGGTGGGATTGTATTCCCTGAGTTTCCTTGCTGATATCTGGTGTTTGATACCATCAAAAGAAATGCCGTCTGCTCCCTGTACCTTCTATTCTTTTTTGATGTCAGTCATCCTCTGCATTCAGCAGCGTTTCTTGCCCATTTGCCCTTCATGCTTATGTTCTTCTCTGTCTTGCAGCTTTTGGTTCCTTGGACACCTCCTATGTGCCACAACACCCTCCTTGTTTGCTCCTTCGGGGGTCACACTGCTCATGCGCTTATGTGACACATTCACGAGTGACATTGCCATCACAATGGTACAAAATACACAACGTGGTTTGCCCCATTTCCACATATACTTTTATATTCAGGTTCAGAGCAAGCTGTCCTGATGAGTATATTTATAATTTACTGTTGTCTGTTTTGGATACGTATATGCTGAAAAGAGGTATAATACAATGAGACACAATACTGAAGAACTTTATTTAATGGTTTTAGATTTATTTGAAATTACTGTCTGCAGCTTTGTCCAATGATTACAGCAATGTGAAAGAGGTTCTAGGAGCATGCTTCACTTTTTCTCTCTCTTGGTCTCATCAACAAAAAGTTTTCAAGCACTTGTACATGTTGATGAACTCCCAGTTTCAGAATTCAGAGCACATCCAGTTATAAGGTACTTTATATTCAGCCAGTGCTATTCAAGAAGTGTATTTTAAATCACTTGTATCTTATCAAGGCAATTTATATTGCCCTCCTACAAGTATGGAAATGATTTACAGTAAGTGTCTTTACCTCATAAAATAGCTAAATGAGTTTTCTGCTTCAGAAGTGCTTAAATCATGCTACTTCCTCCATTTATGAAACAATTTATGTTTTCAGACACACAAACATAATGGCATCAAAATCTGTTAATTGTGGTATCTCTTTTTACATGCTCTTTATTTATATCCCTGTTTGGTTTAATCTTTTTCATTGTCTTTCAAAACTCTTTTTCACATTATAGCTATATTTATTATAGGGAGTCCTATCTACATCACTGTTACTGTTAATTACTTGTGAATTGCATGGTTTGCTATGCCTTTCAAGAGTTTCCTTTCTAATGACTGACCTTTCAGACAGAAACATTAGTGCAAATTGTAGCGTATTTTTAACTTGTGTTTGCAACAGCAGTTTTAACTTGTTATTTTGAAAAATGAAAGGCTTTATACTTTTTTTTTCCCCTGAGTAATAATTAAAAGATCGTAGCCTTGGTGGGCTACAGCCAACAAAACAATATTGTGGGGTTTTTTCCCACAAATATTAATCAAATACATTCTCTACCCCAGAATAAAGACAAGGATGGAAGAAATTAAATCAATTTCTTCCCTTCCTTCATTCTGAAGATGGAAAACTAGAGCAGAACCTCCTAAATTACTTCCCCAAGGCCATGTGACCCTCCTAAAACCCACTTTGACTTTAAATGCATTACCTGTAACATGAGCTTGTTGACTTTACCATGGAAAACTTGTGGCCTTATAAAACAGAGGAAACTTTTTGCAGCTCCAGAATACAACTCTCAAGCACAGTGCTGTCTAACTCTCCAGCTCACTTTTCTGTGTATTGATGCTCAGAATGCCGACGTGAAAGCAAGAATCAAATCAAATGTTTTAAGCCATCAATCTTTATCTATGTCATGTATTTGAACAATGTTTAGAAACACAATGACTAATAAGTTTTCTTAAACCTACAAAATAAACTATATATATGTAGGCAGCACAAGTACCTGCATGAGCTCCATTATCTCAGTGGCAAGGAAAAAGCAAAATGTTCCCTACAAGGCATCTTTATTAAATGATCCCAGGGCTTAAAAATATTATTTGGTAATCTTTAAATACTGTAATCATAATGCAGTAAAGAAGTGACATAAATGTTATTGTGGCTTACAGAGTAAAAATTGCTACTTCTTAATAAAATCTTTTTTGTCAGCACTCTTTCATGTATTTTTAAAAGTATGAGAAACATCACTACAATTTTAGTCACTATTGGTCTTATTTTCCTACTGGTTTAGGACATACCTGGTAAGGGGGAAAGTAGCTTTTACTAACTCATAGTGTATGATACCGTGTTTTAAGCAAGTGAAATTTTGCACCTTTATATTAACACAGTAAATATAAGCTTGACAACAACCAGCAGAGAAAATTGAGCAGCAGTGGATGAAATCACCTCAACCAGGAACAAGTATGCTACACAGCAGTCAAAACAACATGAGGGAGCAATCTGAAGAATGCTTAAGAGCATATTCTTGTGCTGCCCAATCTAAAACATAAAACACAGGTTACTAAGCTGTCTTTATAGCATTAATTTTAATAAGTGAATTCTGCCTTCACAGAAACTACTTTATTTAGCCTTTGAAACAGAAGCAGTATGGATTCAGAACATCTATGCAAGAAATGTAAGAGTTTGACAGGTTTGGGAATAGTCCTTCAAAACACTTGGGAGTTGTTCTAGAGAACCAAATGCTACATGAAACTTGGTTGGCATCTGTGATACGAGACCAGCTCTTGATCTATATTGCAAGTAAAAGAAAGAACTCTTGGGACACTCTGCCTGGCAAAAGGAGAGAGGATGTTTTTGTAGGGAAATATTAGTGTTTTCCCTTGAATGCTAATTTACAATATGTATATTTGCACATACCTGAAACAATATTCCATCCTGTTTGGAGGACATCTGTTGTTTAGACAGTCCTAAAAGAGGGAAAGACTATTCCTTCTGACTGATGTTGTCAACTTTGGGAGCATATGGAAAAATTTTAAGGACGTGGTAGTAGATATCAAAATGTTACACACTTCCAAAATATGTACACTAATGTGGATCATCAGTGATTTAAGAAATATCTGGAGTCTTCCACAAAATATACTGAAAAAATACTGGGTACCCCTGCAAATGCAGATGTAAGCTAAGACATTGCACTTTACAAGACTGCTGAATGTGTAATGCTCCTCTGGATTTGTCACCTGCTCCACACAAACCAGATCTGCCTGGGAGTTTTGACAATTAATATTTTGCACCAGTGCTAGATAAAGAAATTATTGAAAGAACCATCATTCCAGGAGTCATACAAGGAGACTTCAATTCCTACAATTCCTTTCATTCTCTCTACAATTACCTGATAGAAGGTTGCAGACAGGTTGGGTTCACTGTTTTCTCCCAGGTAACAGGCAATGGGACAAGGAGAAATGGCCTCAAGTTGCAAGGAGAAGTATAGACGGAATATTAGGAAAAATTTCTTTGCTGACATGGTGGTCAAGCATTGGAACAGGTTGCCCAGGGAAGTGGTGGAATCACTGTTCCTGAAGATATTTAAAAGATAGATGTGATGCTTAGTGACATGGTTTGGTGGTGGACTTGGCAGTGCCGGGTTAATCACAAAATTATAAAATTATATAATTATTAAGGTTGGGAAAGACCTCCAAGATCATCAAGTCTAACCTTTTTAACCGTGCCCAATAAGCCATATTGCCAAGTACTACTCCTTTTTTGAACACTGACTTAAAAGTCTTCTCCTACCTTAATAATTCTAGGATTTAACGATTCTATGGTTTGGGAAACAAAATAATAAAGGAGGAAAATTTCATTAATTGAATGTATACATTTTTTTACCAACTGTATACACCACTACCACAAGGCAGATCAGCTCCTTGTTGTAACACATTTTCAGTAATCCTGGTGGCCACATGTAAACATTTTTTTATAAAGTCTTTATTTGCCTCTACCATTTGCCCAAAACATCCTGATTTCTTGTGTGTGATGACTGCACAACTGGTTCAATATTCAGATGTAATTGTTTGTGCACATGTGTACGAGTGTTCCTGTTGGACATTCTCTCCCCATGGCATGGGGTTGCTCACCTGGTTGTTTTAGAGCTTATCTAGTTAAACAGGCAGGGCTTATGTGGGACGTTTCAGGTAGAGTTTGGCTAAGTCAATCACCAGAAGAGTCAATTTGATTTACTAGTACTTCTTTCAAAGGTAAGGATGCCTTTTATGCCAAGCACTGGGTAACACAGCACAGAGAGGATGGATGGTACTGAAGGCTGCAGCCCACAGGGCAGAGGTTTAGTGTAGTCACCTCATTATAAAAATATCAGGTATCTTGTCACTGCTCCTGACCTGTATCATCTCCAGCAAGTCTGTAAGAGTACTGGAGAGGAACAACACCCCTCTTAAGGGTTTTTCATATCTGAAATCCTGGCAGACTTGGGTGTGGATATTTTCACCACCAGCACTTCTTCCTATAGAGTGTGAAATTCACTGTTGAAGGCAACTTCAGCGTAGGTGGCTTCTAGAAGAATTCTACAGGAAGAGATTCAAAAAGCATTTCATCTTGGAATTTCTGACTATAAAGAAGCATTCCTTTCCTCAGTGCCCCTAGTATGATAATTGTAGGTAGGCATTGCCACAGTAATGACACCACTGAGGGGAGGGGGTGTGTTGAGCGGAGAAGAGGGAAAGACAGACTTTTAACACACTAAATAGCTCTATTATTAATGAGTGAAATGCTGTAAAATCTTGACATTGTCGCATTACCTTGTTTTCACTGCAGATAACTCTCCAGAATGTGAGTTGCATTAGGGACTCTTATGTGTGAAAGCAAGATTGGGACTTCACTCTTAGCATTTGTGACAGATGTGAAATGGTTAAGTTGAGAGAAACATCATAGCTAAACTTTTCAAAACGATTTGATGTTTTGTCAATATTGATTCAGGCTTCTCAGTGTCAGTGAAGTAAAAAATAATAAAGTTCTGTTGCTGCAGGGACATGAAAAAAGGATGTTTGATTGATTCTCCCATTATCCAATGACAGTTATTATGGAGCAGGGAATAAAAATGGCAATTATATTCTTACTTTATAGAGGAAAAAGAAGGGAAAAGAAACTGTTCTAAGATTTACAGAGTTGACATATGAGAGTTGAAATATGCCAGAAACAGGAACTGCAGTGATTGGTCTCACAGCCCTGTTTCTAGAAGCACAGGCATTTAGCCATAATATTTGTATTCAGCAATTGAAACTAATATGAAGTGATGTTTAGCTATATTGAACAAATAAGGGTATCTAAAACCAGAATGCACATTAGGAAATGGTATAGTTGTGTGCCCATTAGTGTGAAAAGTAGATTTAAAGAGACAAAAAAGCCTGCAGACACTTTTTAATGTTTCCTTTTTGCTTAGACTAAATTTAATCACAATGAAATGTCTCCTAAACACTCAAACACATTACAAAGAGCTTCTTATTTTTATACCTGCAGATAATAGTTGCTCAGAGAGTGCTTTTTCTTCTTCATTACTTTCCCTTATTTTCACATATTTTGGAGACAGAAAGCCCACTTGTGCAAAACTTATTTTTCAGTCTGTGAGAAAAAGGCTGCTCTGGATTCTTTCAAACTCTGATATTATATCTAATAAACATAACTTTCATTGCATCAAATGGCATTTTATTTTGAGGAAAAAGAAATATGTTTTGACTCTGGACATAACCACCACAATAATATATATGTTTAATTTGGAATAACCCTCCCTTCCTAACTCTACAAAAAAACTAATTAAACCTGCTATTTATTTTTTGCCCTCTTTTTTTAAGACAGCCTCTAGATATGCAGCGGAAAATGGAAGTGAGAATATGTTAGCTTTTCTTGTTTCTTGAGACAAAGCAAAATAATTTTGTCAAATTGTCCTTTAATTCTATTAAAACATCACCTATGGCTGCAATTTTACCAAGAAGGTTGTCTATTTTGTCATTTCATTGACAGAATTAATTAATTTTTATTTGCTTATCTTTGTTTCAGTTGGTCTAATTTTATTTGTGTATAAATTCAATGTTGAAAATGATTTCTTAATATAGGTCTGCTCATTACAAAATCTGTGTCAATAAAGGATGAATTACATAAATTGCTCTTTATTTCTCAAGTGATCTAGCTGAAAACAATACAATCTTAGATATTGCTTAAGCTGAAGGGCAAGTTAGAGAAGAAAAACTGCTTCTTATTAGTGATTTTTTAGTTGGCATCTGTTTTCACAAATAGCATCTGCCTTTGTGCTACAGTGCCATTGCTACTCTTGTGGGGAGCTCTTTGCTAGTTTTGGTAATTTACAATGTCTGCTGTTATAATTTGCAGTAAATATATTTTTCCCAGGCAGATAAGAGAAACTATCTCCTCTGGTAAAACCTCTCTCTTCCACCATGCTAAAAAAAAAAAAAATTGCTTCAAGCCTCTGAATGATTTTTTGGCCACCAGGTCTTAGAATATGTGTCTCTGCTTCACTGTCAGCAAATGTTGCCCTTGCCAGGCTAGCAATTCACCCTGGCCTTTGGCTTCACTTCCCACTGCAGGCTGGGTAAGTCACAGGTGTGTGGACAATGTCAACTGGCCCAAAGCCATCGAGCACATGCCTGCTCTCAGCCTGGAAATGTGTAGCCAAATGTTATCCCAAAGTGCCGCTCCCTGACCTTGCACATAGCACTTCCAAAAGAAAAATTAACATCATAGCACTATCTGAGCCTTTGCCATGATTGCAGAAAGTAAATTCCTCTTTCAGTGGTAGCTGTCTTTCTCTTTTTCCTCAGAGAAATACACTTCCCTGAAGAGGTCTTAACTTCCTTTTGGTGGTTGAGTTGTTTGTTGACCTTCATCAGAACAGGCTGTGACCAATCCTTTCTGACTGGTGATGCTGCGGAGGCAAATAGACACTTGAACTCATTTTCTGGTGAAACACTCAACAATGCGCTGCAACCAAGCGTTTACCAAACCATGCGTTTACCAAGATCGTTGCAACTAGACTGGGAAGAATGAGGAAAAACAGGGAGGAGCAGCAGCAGAAGTCAAAAGGATTTTATTTCAGACAGCATATGATAGCAGCTGTCATGTGTGCTACACCTTTTGCCAGGGCCTTATCAAGAGTCTAACACTATAAATACTTCTGTGCTATGAACATTAATTCATTATATTTTATCAAGTTGAAAGTGTCGTGTTATCTTACATCGCAAAAGGAAACTAAAAGTGGAGATAGATATCAGTCAATAACGTACCCACAGAAAAGGATAAACAACTAGTTCTACAAATTATTCTCTCAAGGAAATGCAGAGTGATTGTCATTTTGCAATAGAAAGCTTAGTCCAATGTCTGATCTCCAGCAACATTAAATACCACGAGAAAAATGAATGTGTATGGATGATACAATTTTTGGCATGGGCACCTTTTTCTTAAATTTTCTCAGTGATATGCCCAAGCACATTTCCTTCATTTATCAAAATGAGTGAAATATTTATTTTATGTCAATTCTTTCCATTTTAATTAGGAGCTTCAAACCACCTATAATAAAAACTGAAGAAAATTATAGTTATTTGCATTCATTATTAGCTAGAAGCTGACTGATTCTCTGTCAAACTTTTAATGATATTTTCTTTATGGCATGGGAGAAATGTATTTATCTTGTTGTGCCTTTCACTGTATAGACAATCCCTTCGGGTGTATGGTAGAACTGTTGAAAAGCCCTTCACTTTTCCTCTTCCTCTCTTTTCACTACTTTTGACCCCAAATTCAAACACATAAAACTAGGAGGTTTTGGGTTTTCTGGGGTTTTGTTTGTTTGCCTGGTAGTTTGTTTTTCTTAAAATTATATACACTTTTCAGGAGTATTAATTTGTAGGGTTTGGGGGTTTGGTCTGTTTGGTTTTTTTTCATAAAGTACTTGTGATGAAATATGCTACAAAGATGTGATATATTTTGAAATTACATAAACACTAAGACTTTAACATAAAAATAAAATCAGGTCCTTTTCGGAACAGAAAATCACTTTTGTTCCTTCTTAGCAATAAGTAGATACCTAGCATTGCTTTAAACTATTAATGAGTTACAATTATATGATTGTCTTAAATTTGCCAGTTGAGTAACAAATTATTTCAATTCTTCACAAATACTCTACTACTATGTAATAAAATAATTATTCTGTCTTCAAAACCAAGGGTTAGTCTTAGATGATGATTTAAAAAATAAAGTGCCAAAATCCCAGAAGGATGGACCACACCCTCAAAAAACCCAGGGTGGTGGCTCATCCCAGAATCACTGGTCAACATGTGTGTGATTCTCTGACCACCTCCACTAGAGTCTTCTGGTGAAGGAAGCAAGAACCACTCTTGAAATCTGCTTCCAGCTTCCTAACACAGGCTAAAACATGTTTAACTTGTCAGTGCAAACCGTGTTCGGTGCACTACTGTGAAAGCAAGTTTTATGGCTTAGTAATTGTACATTCTTTGAGGATCAGGTACTGAGCCATTCCAACCTCCTTTTTAAGTAAGCCTTGTGGATTTCCCATGCCGTGTATCAAGCCAGGACACATGAGAGCAGACTCAAACCCTCACATCTACTTTGAGTTTTCAGGTACTACCTAATGGGAGGAGAAGGAAGAAGGTCCAAGAGGGCATTGTAGCAAGACTGCAACTGTGTGGTCATGTAAGTTTGTCCTTTTAGTGGACATTTGGAAAGGCAGAGCATGGCTACTGACAGATAAAGGGATGTAAGAGAGGCCCAACCTCTGGCCCTACACAGAACACCCCAACAATCTCACCATGAGCTTGAGAGAATTGTCCAAATACTTCTTGAACTCTGCCAGTCTTGGTGCTGTGACCACTGCCCTGTGATCCTGTTCAGGACCCAAATACCCTCTGGGTGAAGAACCTTTTCCTGATATCCAGCCTATGCCTCCCCTGGCTCAGCTTCAGGTCGTTACCTCGGGTTCTGTTACTGGTCACAAGAATGAAAAGAGCAGCACCTGCTCCTCCTCTGCCCCTTGTGAGGAGCTTGTAACTGCAATGAGGTCGCCCCTCAGTCTCCTCCAGGCTGAACAGACCAAGTGCCCTCAGCTGCTCCTCATACAGCTTCCCCTCAAGGCCCTTCACCATCCTTGTGACCCTTCTTTGGACGCTCTCTAATATCTTTATATCTTTTTTTCTACTGTGGTGCCCAAACCTGCCCCCATCACTCGAGGTGCAGCTGCCCCAGTGCAGAGCAGAGCGGGAAAATCCCCTCCCTTGCCCGGCTAGCGATGCTGTGCCTGATGCCCCCCAGGACATGGATGTCCCTCCTGGCTGCCAGGGCACTGCTGGCTCACGTTCATGTTTGCTAGCAAAGGCCTTATTTCAGAAGTAAGCAGATGATTAGTGGGTATTAAAGCCTTCCCAATAAGACAGGAGAGTGACATGACAAAATGTAGGCAACAAAAACGCTCCAAGTCGTTCAGCAACCTGTACATAAAGGGTTGCATCCCTTTTGCCTCCATGCAGCCGGAGAAAGTTGTCCTCTTTTATTAGCAAGCAGAAACTACCAATGAAGAACAAATTGCTACCTCATATCCTCCATATATACTTCCTGAAAACTTTTCCATATATTTCCTGGCCACCGTTTACATCTAAATTAAATCTAAGTGCAAATTAGTATTTGCAAAATGTTCCTCAATAATTTTAAAAACAAAAATTGGCTTTTTAAAAAGTCATCAATGTATTCAAGGACTTGAATATTTTTTTAAAAAAGCAAACAACCTTTTAAATTAAATAATATAAATAAACTTTTCAGGATTTTTAATGTTTAAATGCAAATAGCATTTCCTGAGCAATTCTGATAGTAGTTCCACTTATTCATTTTTTTCTAAGTAGTTTGGCAGAGAATTTATCTTCTTATGCTATGTGCAGCAGTGCAATTTTTCCATGAACTCTGCAAGAAAATGTGAGGTCTTCCTTGTTTTCATGCCTGGAATAGCATCTAAGGTGAACATATTCCTGAATGCTTTCTCTCTTCTGTGCATTAACATACTCAATCCTCATGGACTGAGCATAACTCCCAGTGATTTCACCTGCCAGAATGCGACAGAAGGAATCAGGATGAGTGACAAATGACCAAAATGCAGAACAGCTGCTGTTGATGTCAGTTTTTGTTTTAATGCTTCATAACTGGAAAATAAAATTTCTCACTATGCATGTTTAATGAAATCTAAAAAAAAAAAAAACCATTAAAATGAGCAAATAGGATCACAATTGAAAGAGACTTTTCCCATAGATATCATCGGGGTCTGATCCTGAACCTATGGCATGAATGTACAGACATTTTTGTCACTAGTACTGCAGTAGGTGTTATTTATTTTTGTTGAATTTTTATTAGATGGGGGTGGTGTGTGGAGAATGGGCCAAGGTACTTGACAGAGAGCAATAGCAGATTTCAAACAAGAAACCACAGCTCTGTGGGAGGACATAGGAAATTGTGTGCTTGTGAAATGCAGAGCGACTACAGGGGGAGGAGTGCAGACCCCAGAACATGAAGCACGTCAAGAAGAAGATGAGTTTTTTGTGGTTTATGACTGTCACCATCACTGAATGCTTACTTAATTTTAGGCACTTCTTCTAAATTAAAAAAAAAGTTATAAAAATCATCATGTTACTAGTATCAGCAAGTGAAAAAAAAAATGAGCCTTTGACTTCTACTGTGATGTTTTCACCTAAAAGCACTTGTCACTATGCAAAAAACATATTTTGATATGTAATGGGAAAAGCAGCAGGATGTATTTTATCTTTGTCTTTTCAGTGAGCAATTTCTAAACTGGATGCTGAAAATGTCATGACAGCTCCTCTTCAATACAAATAGAAACTTCTGCACTGCAAGTAGAAAGCTAGCAATAACAATACTGAACAAAACTCAGGCCAGAAAAGGTACTTAATACATTTATAATTAATTATAATAAAAAATATTAGATTAAAAACCCAGGAAGGTTTTTATTTCTTTCTTCTGGCACTTTATAAGATAGTTATATTCTATGCACTGTTACTTTACTGTTTTCATACAAAGTTTAGAGGTTTACATTTTAGAGATCAGCAAAACTCCTTAAAGAGAGAAAAATTACTTTAGCATTTACATAGGATGATGTAAAACAAAAGCAGCTATCTTTATCTAGTCTTTTTTTTTTTTTTCAAAAGCTGTCAATTGTCAATCCTGAAGAAAAATACAGAGGTGAAATACTAAGGGAAAAAAGCAAAACATGCATTAACAGGAAACAGTGCCTGACGAGATGTATATATTTGTCTACTAGAGCTATGCCTGTTTTCCTCAGCTGAGACTGACCTCTGAATCTTTAGACAGCTGGACAATTCATCACAGAGATATCTGTAGCAGCATATGTCATCACACTTTTCTTATTTTTTGTTCTTATTTTCTTATTTTTCCACTTATGTCTTCCCAAACACAGTCACTGAGGGTGATATATAACTGTTTCATACATGCCAGGAGGATATTTTCATATCCCGTCCATGAGAGGAAGAGGGGGGCAGACACTGCAGTGCAGACACTTCTCTCTGCTGACCAGTGACAGGGCCTGAGGAAATGGCCTGAAGCTGAGTCAAGGGAGGTGTAGGCTAGATTTCAGGAAAAGATTCTTCATCCAGAGGGTGGTTGGGCCCTGGAAGAGGCTCCCCAGGGCAGTGGTCACAGCAACAAGCCTGACTGAGCTCAAGAAGCGTTTGAACAATGCTCTCAGGCACAGGGTGGTATTGGTAGGATGTCCTGTGCAGGGCCAGGAGGGACTTAATGATCCTGGTGGGTCCCTTCCAACTCAGGGTATCTTATGATTCTATGTTTACAATATATGATTTCATTGTCACAGAATCACAGAATTACAGAATTAACTAGATTGGAAAAAACCTTTGAGATAATATCTCTACCAAATCAGTGACAGCATGTTTCCTATCACCCTAAGAGATTAGTCACTGCAGAAGGCTAAACATTTAAAACTCAGAAAAAAATACATCTCATGATTCCTTTACTGTTTGCTATATAGTGTCCCTTATGAACTTCAGTATGGTTTAAATGTGCTAAATCATTGTCACAGGAAAATTCTGTTTAATGTCTGTGGCACTGCACATATAGTCTTGTCAAATTTAGAAATACAAGGGTGTTCATGGCTTTCTGACAGCCCTTTTCTATGTACCTCAGAAAGACAAAAATGTCTGGGATATGGAAAAACATGGAGCCCTTGTGGGGTTCATTTTGGTATTTTTGTAGGTTGCTTTGTGAGGCAGATGGAGCTGGTCCAAGGAATTAACGGAGTCAAGGGGACATCTGCCTGTCGTTAGAGCAGCAGAGGGTCATGGAACTGATGGAGTGCTACATTGTCGCCAGGAGATAGCTGTAAGAAGTGCTGAGAGCTGCAGCAATGAATCCAACACAAACATTCATTTCAAGAACATAGCTATAGGTCACACAAGAAAATAAGGATGAGCAATTTGCATAGCCTTGTCTCTAATTAAAGCTTCACTGAGCTATTTGGTTAAGAATAAGAAATCACAGATTTAAGACACACACTACCTTTGTCCTTTCTGTCTCAAATTAGGTAATGACCACAGAGAAGAACCTGACCTTTGCAAATCATCTAATGTAGAGAGACATAGATGCCATTTTTCATTATTCCTGTGCATTAAATGACAGACACAAATCAGCCATAATCACTGCTGAAGGCACAGGGATCTTAAAGTTTAGCCTTGGATTAAGCAGTATTCCCTCTTGCTCAATGTGAGCTGGAAGAGACCCAAGTCAGACTCATTGACATTAATCAAGAGCTCTTTGGGCTAATGCACACACAGCACTGTCCTGCTTGAGCCTTTCTCAAATGCATCTTTGTTTCTGATTTTGCTGCCCAGGGAAAGTAAGAGTCCTAAAACCTAGGCAAATGCAGCACAACGATCAGCAGAGCTTTCCTTGAGCTTGGAGTTCTTATCAGATCCATTTGTGAAGTTAAGGGGATTCACATGCCATCTGCCTGGCTCTGAAAGGATGGCAGCTGATATCACTGAGTGCTGCTGCCAGGTCTCATGTGCCAAAAGGGAGGAAACTTCTTCCAAATGACCTCTGCCATGTGAGGATTGCTCAGGCCAGAGCCAGCAGTGTGCAGACAGCTGAGTGTGAACTTTGAAGCAATCCTGCAGTGCCACTCCTCCATCCTGGTTCAAACAACCTATGGTGGGACAACTGGTATTAAAGGGAATTTGGACCTTCAGTGATTAATGGAACTCACTGCATGCCTGGATCAACAAGGCCAAATCTCTGCCCTGAGATTTATTAGGTGTTCCTGTGTCCATTTCTTGTCAAGGTCATGAAGGACTGTGAGTCAGTGAAGGACTTGGGTGGAGTCCTGTCATACTCACAGCGAGTGGACGCACAGCCACACTTCCAGCCAGAACAAGCCTCAGGACTGGTGATAAAAAGGGGGACAGGATGCAAGCTAGAAGGTAAAGAAAAGAATTAGGTATCATGTTATTCCACATGCACAGCCTCTCCCTTCTCGTGAATAAATTGTACTTGGACACTTCTGCTCTTTAGGGTAAGTCTCCACAGTGGATCCAACTTTTTGTTTCTTGAGCTTTGAGGTTTTTTTAAAAAAATCTTGAATTGAAAAATATGAACATTTTTAAAATATTTATGGTGTTTAAATATAGTTTCCATGTGGGAAAAGAGAAAACTTTATAAGTTATAAGTGGTACCTGCAGCTTAAACAGGATAGCCTCCCTGGCTTTCTTTTATAGCTCACATAAAGTGATGGCCCCTCTGGGGAGAACATAAAATCCTGTTCCTGTGGTGAAACACTGCTTGAGGTGCCTGTCTCCCCTCAGGGATCCTAAGGAGGGCTGGTTCTTCAAAGCATATCCTTTTCTGTGATGACCTGAAAGCATTCATTTACAGGTGAAATTCAGTGATGTGCGGAAGCCAAGCTGGCAAATTCCCCTGCACCATTAGATTACACAGCTGTGTCAGGGCAGGAGCAGCAGACAGAAAACCTAAAGCGCCTACGCATCTCAAACTGTGCAGCTGTCATGGCCTTCTGAGGTGGGATGCACCAGAGCTGACTTACACTGGTCTTTCTCCCTATCCTGTTCCTTCTCACAACAGAATATTTTGGAATGGGAGGGTAGCTGGTTATTAATATGAAATTATTTCTTTAACTTGTCAGTATGATCATTTAAGAGCCCACCAAAAAATATTTTATGCCAAAGAAAATGACCTGTATCATCCTCTTTCTTTTTTTGCTACTATAATTTCTTTTATTTCAGATGTCAGTAGAACCTGAAGTAGAATATTTCAGCATGAAAACTCTGAAACTCGTTTTCATGTTCTCCTCACCCTTCTACAGCTGCTTGAAAGGGGGTTGTAGCCAGGTGGGGATCAGCCTCTTCTCCCGGGCAACCAGAAACAGGACAAGAGGAAATGCCCTCAAGCTGGCCAGGGGAAGTTCAGATTGGACACCAGGAGGAATTTCTTCACAGACAGTGTTGTTAGGCTTTGGATGGGCTGCCCAGGGAGGTAGTGGAGTCTCCATCCCTGGAGGTGTTCAAGAAGCAGCTGGACGTGGCACTGACTGCCATGGTATAGTTGACAATGGTGATGTAATGCTGGACTTGATAAACTTGGAGGTCTTTTCCAACCGTAATGATTCTATGAGTCTGTGATTCATGCAAATTAGTCAGTGAATTTGACAAAAACGTAGAAGTTGTTTGGGCCACTCTGCAGCTACCTTAATGGTGAGGAAAAAAAATATGAAGAAGAATTCCATGTCTAGATAACATTTTTTCAGTCTTTATGTAGAGACTTCTGTCATACCATTAATGTTTGTAAAGCAGCACATCCCTCCGTGACAGAAGAAAGCAATATTGCTGCATTTACCTAATACAGAGATAAACAAGAAACACCACTTTGTTTTTGGAAGATACTACTAAAAGCAATGAAAAATGACAAGCTATAAATTGCCTTATTAGCCTCTTGTGCTGAGCCAGGATGAGATCTCACTGCTTGCCAGAAAACAAGGCACCAGGCCCACCTGGTCCCCATGTCCCCAATTGCCTGGGAGAGAGGGATGCTTGAGAGGCTTCTGGTTCCCCCTTGGAGGGGTGCAGCCTTCCTGCCTGCCCCAGACACTGACAACCTGCCTGCGGGAGCCACAGCTTTTCAGACAGAGGCTCAGAGGTTGTTTTCAATAGAAAGTGCTTTCATTTCTATTTTATTTCATTGTTGTGGGAATGGGAAAAATTCTTGGGTCTAAAAGACCAGTTCATGCTGTATTTATTGCTTTCAAAATGACGAAAGTACTGAGAAACCACAAAGCTATTATTTGTTCTGATCTAATACCCTGCAAACTACAATAAATGGAATTTTTTTCCCTACCCAGTGAGGATGACATTTTTAGCTTTAAACATTTATTTTTTATGTCAGAAAGACTTGAGATCAGACCTTAAGATAATTGTATTATGATTGCTTTCTGGTTTTGTTACCCTTTCTCTTCTTTTTCTGACATGATTTGGGAATAAAATGGTTCAAAACCAACAGTAGAAACTAACTACACTTAGAAAACCATCACACCCTGAAGATGCATTACTTTCTGAAGTGTTAGAACTAGAAAAGCCCATTTTAATTCCTCAAGTAAGCTTGGAGTTTCAGTTTCCAGGTAGCATAAAATATTTACCTTTCACCCCACTGTTTGTGAGATATCAGCTGTTAAAATATATATGGGAGAAGCTTGTAAAGTAGGGTTTTTTGTAGGATAGTACAAATGATTTCAGGATCAGTATGCTTTTCCAAACAATGCTCCCTGACTACTGATCAGACAGAGGGAAAATGTGTCCCTATGCAGTCGACCACTCCAGAGCCCCACAAACATGTGCGCACACACACACACACAGACACACACAGACACACTCACTGTCTTCTGGCACCGACCCTGCCTCCTCCCACCATCCTTCAGCTGACTGAAGCACCACAGGAAAGTGTTGACTGACTGTCTACACAATCCAGCTATATATTCTGTTTTCCTGATTCCTGCCCATAATTTACCTTTCAGAGAAGGCAACCATGCTAATTGTACACACACTTTTCCCCCTGAGACCCAGAGGAGCTCAGCTATCTCATGATGCTTCTTGCTATGCCTACAGCGAGGGCAGCAGAGGAGAGTCAAGCAGAAGCTTTCTCAGTCCCTGAAAATCTCTATGTAATATAAGGATGATTTTCCAGCATAATAGTGAGCTGTCTTGGGAAAAAATAACCTAATAATTTTAGGTGTCTTTTAGCTTTGGGGGAGGGGGTGTTGGTTTTTTTGTTGGGTATTTTTGTTTATTTTTTGTTGTTTTGTTGTTTTTTTATTTTGTTTTGGTTTTTTTTTCAATAAAGGAGAGTTTGTGTATATCTGGCAATGAAATAATTTTGAAGCCAAAGTCTTTCATTTTGAACTGGACGATTCTGGCTTTGGGGTGATCTAATTGTGGCCTTCCAGTACCTGAAGGCAGCCTGCAAGAAAGATGGAGAGAGACTATTTCCAAGGACCTGGAGTGACAGGACAAGGGGGAATGGCTTCAAACTGAAAGAGTAGATTTAAGTTAGATATTAGGAAATCATTCTTTACAGTGAGGGTGGTGAGGCACTGGCACAGGTTGCCCAGAGAAGCTGTGGCTGCCCCATCCCTGGAAGTGTTCAGGGCCAGGCTGGATGGTGCTCTGAGCAGCCCGGTCTAGTGGAAGGTGTCCCTGCCCATGACAGGGGGATTGGAACCAGATAAACTTTAAGATTCCTTCCAACCCAGGCCATAAAAACCCCCACCAAACAGAAAAAAAAATACAGAAAAAACCTCGTATAGATATATGATTGTGTGTTTTCAGGTCTATGCAGTAAAGAATTTTTTTTGTGATTTTACTTTGTGAAAAATAGTTTGAGTGTTTAATCTGCTTCATATCTATTCCCTAGGTAATATCCATGGCACCAGCTGAGGTAGACAAGTTCACAATCTAATACAGTTGTCTCCATGTCCAAAAAAATTAAAAAGGAAAATATTAAAAAACCTAAAAAAACCAGTGTAGATACTTCTGAGATCTGTTACCTTTTCCATAAATTTAATTCCTAAAACACAGCAAAAGAAATTACCCAGAAATTCACAGTCTTCAAAATTCACCTATCACCATTGTTTTTTGTTTCATCTATGGTTGGTTTACCTCCTATCTGGCTGATATAAGTAAAATGAAAAACAGTTTTTAATCTAATATTCAAGGAAAGTAGCATGGAATTCTCTAGTCTGTACCTGCAGACCTTAAGTGATGGTGTTTGATTGCACTTGTGATTAGTACAGCAAATGCAGTCTCTGATTTTCAAGTAGCCATGCACTTCTTTTTGACCTTACCTGAAATAGCAGCAAGGCTGACCTTGGAATGTTTTAGAAATAAAAGAAAAGAGAAGTAAAGGGGAAAAAATGAATTAATTTTGTGTTTAGCTATAAAACTATCAGAAATGAACTGATGGTTTAGCTTGTGTCAAGGATCACTGGCTTTGGACACCATTGACTAAATGAGGCTGATTTGGTGAGGAATTCATTTAAAGACTCTTTAAATATCAAGAAATTCATTGCAGGATACAGTCTTTGTCTGGAACTTTAGTTTCTTTAATAATATTGCAAAATCCCTGCAAAAGGTAACTATGATGAACATCTGCTTAAAATGTGGGAGCATATCAGAAGACTGTGTCTCTCTAAACCTCCTTTGTGGACAGCAGCCGGTCTAGTGGAAGGTGTCCCTACGTCAACTGGTGCTAAAGAAGGAAAGAGTCAACTGTGCCGTTTCGTGTTATGGCTGAATCAAACTACAACTTAAAACAAGCTAGGAATCTACTTCTGTGGAAAAGAGGAAAATCTCCCTTCCTTTCTCCTCTTTCTCTGTTTTTTGAGCCATGTGATGCCTTCCCTTCCAATGTTCCATGTTAGGTGAGTATTTGTTTATCTAATTTAGTTTACTAGCATGGCAAAAAATGCCTTTTTTTTTTTTCTTTTCTTCTCAGCTCAGTTTTCTTGCCATTTAGTAATTGAAAGGAGTTTGTTTTCTGATCATTTGAGTGCTAAAGTCAGCAGGAAAGAAATGCCAGAAAACACAGAGAGAAGTGGAGACATCTCCCTTTCGATGGCAACAAGCCACTATACCAGCTGAGTCCAGCTGTAGCAGCATGATGCTGGTGGTGAGATGTGTAAGAGACTTAAAAATCATAATTGCCTTAAACAGCGTTAAGATCGACAAAGGACTTGGGGCAACCTGTATGAAGAAGCTGTGATCACTGAAGCCCAGCCCCCTGAAAATGCCTCCTGAGAAGATTTTGGACTGTGAGTTAAGCCACCTGACAGGAACTTGAGATAAGAAAGGTGACACTATTTTCCAATTATCCCAGGTCCAGGGAGACATAAACAAGGCTGAATGTATCTAGCAGTTGTGCTGAAAATCAGCTCTGGTTGGGATTGGGGCAAGGCCACAGCCCCCAGACTCATTTTCTGAAGCCAGGATTGCACACACTCCGCCCCTCAGCCAAGGGGGAGAGAGTTTTTGAGGGTGTGATGGCAAAACCTCTGGTACAGAGTGGGTGAACACCCATCACAAGAGGCTACAAGCCAAATAAAGAAGCAGGCCCTGCAGAGTCCTCCTTTACATGAACTGTCTTTCCCAGCAGAAGGTCACATTCACCCTGAACATTCATGTGAGAGGCAGCTGTCATGTCTTAGAAGGTGTCATAGACCACCAAAGTCTCCCAAAGAACCACCCCCTACTCGTTCCTGAGGCCTTTCACCAGAGGACTGCACGTGATCCACAAGCGTTGCAACAGATCCAGAGTCTGTTGCAGAAGACAGTGTAAAACTTGCCCCCCTCCCATAGGAGGTACCTGGGCATTCCCACAGATACCTGAACATACATTAACCCACTGAACTCTGTGTTACACAGGACCCCCCGAGAAGACCAGAAGAAAGGGGCCAACCGGATGCTGTGAGGATCCAGAGAGTCTCTCTGTCACTCTCTTTCTCTCCCTGCTCCCCTTCTCCTTTTCCTGTTTCTCTCTCTTTCTGTCCCTCACACTTCCTGTTAAATAAAATCCATACTATTGACTTCAGGATACGGTCCTGTTTGCACCTTAATTCGGGCAGAGGCATCTCTCTATGGACCACAACAAGGTGGCATCCTGGGACTGAGCTCCCAGCTGGAGGACATCACAATAGGAAAATACCAGGAGGAGGTCCCCAAACCAGACAGTTGGAAGCATATTACCAATATTTTTTGATTATCAGTTATTATTGGCACAGCCCTGGAGCACAGTCACATGAACACAAACCGGTGGAGGGCAACACCTTGTAAGAGACTGAGTCCAGCCCTCCACTTCAGCTACAGCACACCTTTCTTTATCATCTTCCCTTCTGAGCAGCTAGGTAAGGACAAAATTGTAGACAGTTTCTTGGCTCTTAAGCTCTATATTTCAGGGATTCACCTGAGCAAGAGAAGGCTGGACTTCAAGTCATTGATGTCATTAAATACAGGCAAAAATCTTCCTGACAAGATTGGAAGAGATCTGTCTCAGAAGAACCATAGGCTGGGAAGTCACCAGTCACGAGCTTTAATGAGGGATCAAGTGCTGAGCTGAAACAGGAAGAGAAATGGGCTTTCACACAGGCGTTTTGCTTTTCAGGTGTTTGCCTCAACCACAGTGCCACTTGCAAGACTTCTGCAAGGGTCCATCTTTCTTACACATCTTTCAAAAATTAGAAGGCATGAGTATAATTTCCAGCTCAGTTGTGCTCAAAATCACCAAATGTTTGAGTTTTTGCTGAGATTCTGCAATGCCTCATTTACTGTCATTTAAATATACAGAGGAATTGGTTTCTTTGTAACATTCTAAACAGTTAAAAATTTCTTTATCTTCACCTTAGAAACAGAATTACTGAGATTTATATAAAAATATAATAAAACATAACAAAGCTATCTGTTTGAAGCGGTAATTTAAATTCCACTTAGTCTTCAATAAAAACAAAATAGCACACTATAACCATTTACTGCATGTACTTTAACACAATTAACAGCCTGAGTGTTCTGAAGAGAAAATTTCATTTTACAGAGGAACAGTGATCTTTCCAATATTTTTTGGGCCACTGCAAGAGATTAAATGTTACTTTTATGTGCATTTATAAAAGTAGTTTCAGTTATTAAAAGCAAAACCTCAAGCTGTTGCTTCTTTTTTTAAGCTAAATATGCTCATATACAGTATAGCAGCCTTTTAGCTAAGTAATATATATATATTGAAGTATATATAAAAATACATATCCAATTAAAATGTGTTTGTGTTGATTATGGAGGAAAAAATCTAAACTATGTAAAAATCAAGTAATTACAATAGGTTTACAATAAAGCAGAATATATTCAGAGTTCATAAATTACTTAGTCTTTTGGGTGTTCAGTCTAGATGTTTTTAATACCTTTACCCTTAACAGAAAATATTAAATGGGTCAGCAATAGAACAGGATAGAAATTCTAGAATAGAAAACGAGAAGGCTATTCATTCCTATTTTCTGAGATTAGATCATAAACCCCTTGTTCAAGCACATACGAGTAATATCAGAGAAAAAGATAAATATGAAACTATAGGGACAAGGCAGACAAACAGCAGCTAAATACCTTCTTACCTCTTGCCTCAGTACCCTAAGAAAATAAAATCACCTTTATAAAAATACACCATTTCAAAGAAAATAAAAAGACAAGCATCTCTTGTAACATCAGCAATAACACTGGTTCTGTTTCTGTTATTTCGAAGGAGAAATTTAGTTGCCTCTTTGAGAGGATGCAGAATACTTTAATGAGGTACAAACACATATGCGTATAAAATTTGGTGACTAATTGCAATAGCTCTGTATGTGCTCGCAATGGGCCAACGTGAGTGCTCAGGGCAGTAGGTACGGCCCTGATGGTGTCAATTTTTGTTCAAGGAACGATGGGATGTGACACTCAGTGCCATGGTCTCGTTGATAAGGTGGATATCCATTAAAGGCTGGACTCGATGATCTCAGAGGTCTCTTCCAACCAAAATGATTCTGTGATTTTGTAACAGAATTGTGAATGCACTACCCCTGGATGTGGGCACATATCTATTTCAGGAACAGGAATAATCTTCAAAGGGACAATCAGGCCAAGAGTAGGTGAGGGGGGATGCAAGCATACATGTTGGTGAAATTCTTTTTCTAGGTAATTCCAGAAGTGGCTATTTTTGGAGGTAAGAGCTCTTGTCACCTTTAAAAAGGTAAAGCTTGCAGTAATCATGGCATGTTGAGTTAGAATTTCTTAACAACTGCTCTTTTACAAACACATACAGAATAAAGATATAGTAAAATTATATATAACACAATGTATACAAAAGTTAAAAGCAGTTAACAGCTTTCCTGGTTTTTCTTTTATTTTGGCATTTTTAAACATTTTTAAAAACTACTATTCCAAGAAGCAATAGTATAACTATGTACGGATCTTTGTTGTTTTGTTTTTTAAAATAATAAATCCATTTATTTTCTGAACCAAGTGGTACTACAGCCAGCTTTATATTGTAAGAGGAATTAAATCTGTGATGGCCAGAAGGCAGATGTTGTGCCAGCCTGGGAGGAGAGCTCCTTTCTGCATGAGGTTGGGAAAAATGACCTGTTGGATTCCAGGAGTCACAGGAAAGTCATGGAAGCTTGGGAAATTGCTGCATGAGTGAGTGGAACTGAGAGAATATGATTCTCTTAGGTGTTCTTCTGACAGAACTGAGTGACAGAAAAGCTCAGCTTCTTGCTCTCCCTCCTTCTCCATACCCAGAGTCCCAGAAGCTGAACAACCTCTTTTTCTTATACAGTTCAGTCCTAATTACTTCATACTGGAGTAAATAGCCATTTCAATCACAGGCTACTCCATGTTAATTGGAGAAGAATCTACTGAAATAGCACAGAGGCAATACAAAGTTATAGTTTTTAAAAACTACTGCCCATACTACAGGGCAGATACTTGCGTAAACAGCATTCTTTGGCAATAAATTGCATATTTAAGATTTGCATTTCCTGTGGTCTCAGTGAGATAGTCCATCGACTTCAAAAACACCGGTAAAACAGACTGATACCCAAGAAAAAAAGCTGAAACAACTGCTTGTTTTCAGCTCTTGCCAGTGACTCATAAATAACAAGCACAGATCTGACATCAGAAAAATTACTGTATTATCTTCTGACTAGTCTTTAGTCATCATTTACTAGGTTAAATTATCCTTCTTTCATAATTTTTAGACAGTGTAGAGGTAAAAACAAATTTAAAACAAATTTAAAACAAAAATGTGATGCAACTGAAATATTTGTGCTCTAATGCCATGTAGACTGTGCCTTTCCAAGTATCTTTAACCTTTCCAAATGTTTTTTTTTTTAATATTACCATTATAGGAATGTGTGACTATTCCTTTAGCCAAAAGGTATTTGCTACAGCTCTGTGATGCTAGATGTTAGATTTCTCCTGATGGTGTCTGTCAGTAAAGGTAGTGATCAAGCTCTGAGCATGATGTCCTTCTTCCCTGTGGTTCTCACTTAGCACAATTTCCTCCTCATTCAGCATAGCAGTCAGGACACCACCTTCAAGGAGGAAAACTAAAAAAAACACCCTTCAGCAAAACAGTACCATCACATTAATATTTCTTGCATAGCACTGCCTCCTGAGGAACTTGGAAAGAAATCTTCATTAATTTAATGGAGAGGGGTAATAAATTTTAATAACTTTGGAGCAATGGTAGGCAAATCTTCTCCCCTAGATACTCCAAGGTAGAGTCAAAGTTTGAGCTTTAGATGAGAGAATCTCTACAGGCTGTACTTTAGGAATTGCTTTGAACTGTGGGAAACAAAACCAGACCTGTATGAAGCTTCGGCTGAGATGGAGTTAATTTTCCCATCACAGCCCTCACAGCGCTGAGCAGACAGAAGGGTGTTGAGAACCCCCCCAGTGCTTGGGTACTGCTGGGCAGTGCTCCCACAGCGTCAAAGCTGTCTGCCCAAATCAACACCCACCAGCCCCAAAAGGCCACTAGGCTGGGTCTGGGCAGGAGCCTGGGAGGGGACACAGCCAGGCCAGCTGACCCAAGCAGACCAAAGGGATATTCTATTCCACACGGCATCTGCTCAGCAATGAAAGCTAACGCAGAGGTTGGGAAGCACTCGGTTTTTTATGGCATTTGTCGTCTAGGGCAACCTTGTACACAGCTGTGTACTGAAGCCCTGTTTCCTGGGAAGTGCTAGACATTGGCTGTTGATGGGAAGTATCTCACCCTTTTTGTTTCCTTTGCTTCTGCACCCATGATCTTTGCTTTTGCTTTATTGAAGTCCCTTTATCTTGACCCAAGAGATTTTTTTCTATTTATTTTCTCCCAAGGCCATGTTCTGCTGAGGAAAGGGAGATTATACGGATCTCCCTGGAGCAGGAAATCTACAGATAGAGCACCTTGCGAACACCCAAGGTCAACCCACCACAATGCGAAGAAAGGGTTTTGAACAAACCCTGAGCCCTGAGAAGGAAAGGCTACAAAGCAACTGTTAAAGAAATAATTGTCAGAAGTTGTTTCTATTGACATGTTTTTCCTTCTTCTCATGGCTCTCCCAATTCTTTACAAGAACAAAACCAAATACTGCTCCTGGGAGCCTCAGAGTTGTAGAGAACTTGCTTGAGAACTACACTGCTTTTAACAATGACATAGTGTGTATTTGAGGACCTAATCCTTCTTGCAGATAAGTTGAGACATTTCCTAACATTGCCATAGGCTTCTCAGAAATGTTTTTGCTAAGAAAGAAAAAAAAAAAAAAAAAGCAGAGAATCATGGAGAATCTACTTTTCTTGAAAACAGATCGAAGAAGAAATATCAGTATAGGAAAATTAAGAGAAAACATAGAGAAGCAGTCAAGATAGACTTTAAATGGGAAAACGACAGGCAATGGTGAATTGGCAAGGAAACATATGAATATATAAAGCATTTAGTCACACAATTAGTGACTGAAAACTAAGGCAAAAAGGAAAATCAGTGGCAAGCTTGCTGTTATGGTGATGAGCCTGATTCCAAGGCACACAGGAAAGGAGCTGTGATAACGCTGGAAAGATAATGGTTTCCATTCCTTAATAAACAATAATTCCCCCAATTGCCCTTATCTCACTTCTTACAAAATATGGAGCGGGCATAATTCTCATTCTTTTGTGAAAAATCAAAATTTGTTTTGAAGGTGAATAAATACATGAGAGAAATATGACGAAACACAAAACCAGGCAAGCACATGCCACTTCTTGCCTCAAAAGTTAAATCAGTACACAGATGACTTGTACACAGCCCTGTCTTGTCCAATGAATCTACTAGGAGACTTGGCTGCACATGCATTTACTCTGTGATTGTTGTAGCATGTATACTTATTTTTAATCACAATTATTATAGTTCCTATTGAAATAAGCCTCAACATTTTCCTGGTGAAAGCCTCTTAAGGTAGAGTTCTGATTACTTTTCTATAAGGGACTTGCACTTGAGGGAGAAGAAATCAGGAGTTTCCATTGCTGTGTTTGTCACATATAACAGATAGTGTGACAAAACACAACTCTGATGTCCTCATGACTGTGATCTTGAATTAAATAAGCTGTTTGACTACAGGCTTTTAAGGGTTACACCTGATATAGCTGTCTTGGAAAATAGATGCTGGATACTGTGGACACTGAAACCTGGGTTTCAAATTTTCCAGCTTTCTGCCTCTGTCTGTGAGAAAGTCTTTGCTTTCTCACAGACACTGACTGAAAACAGAAATTTCTGTAAACTAATCCCTTTATCTTGCAGGTTGTTTTGCAGATATTGTTATGGTTGTGACTAGAAAATATTTAGAAATGGGTGTCTTAGAATTTGGCCAATCCCTTCAAGGGGTGGATGGCCAAAGGACCAATTACCTTATGCCATTTAACACACTTTTGCGAACTAACATATAAAAGCCTTTGGAAAAATTATTAAAGCGCTTCCTTTTATCCCTGAGCCTTGGACTCTGTTGTTTTCTCTACCCGTTTCTTGGTGCAACAGTGACAGGATACTGTATAGAAGTCTTCTCTTACAGCTACTGTAAGATTGGATCTCCTCCCACACTTTGGAGAACAAGCAGCTGTTGGAAGGCACAGTCTGTTTACTATGTTTAGCTTTTACAACTCTGTTGTCTCCCAAATAAATGCTGCTTAAACTGCTTAAAGAATGACATTGTTGAACTTTCCGTGGCACAGCATCCTCCTGTGTCATAAGATAATTAAAAGTAAAGCAGGTTCCAGAGCTGGTACAAGGGGAATAACCCAGTATTCATGCTGGGACTTACTAAACTAGTTAGTGTGTACTCTCAAAGCCATTCCTGTTTCTTCACTACCTGTGTAGATTTAGAGAGTGGCACAAGCACCTGTATATGTAAATATTTATATGTGCATTTCTATTTATATGTTATTGAGTAAATGACTGATGTTTTGCATTATAAATCTTTCAGGTCTTGACTTAAATTTATTGGATTGCATGATTTATTTGTTTTGTTCTGTGGCTGTTGGAGTACTACTCACATTACTGAATAGGCACATTTTCTTCAAAGCACTTGATACTCTGTGGTATTATTCATAGAATCATGGCATTGACTTGAACCCAGGAACACATCACTCACACAGTTTGACTTGGTTTGGGGTTTGGTTTGGCTTTGGTTTGGGTTTTTTTTGTTGTGCATGGATCAAGGAAACTTGATACAACAGCATTCAAGGAACATTTTTTAGCTCTCAGAAGCAATTGTGCTTCTATCAGTTAGCATCTTTGAGATTCTTAGACATTTAAGATTAGTACATTTTGTGTCTTCAGAGGGTTTGGATTTTTTATTTTAAAAGATTTCATATTTTCTGCTGGTTTGGGCTTGTGTAAGGTTGTGGTATTGTGGGGGAGAGAGAAGTAATGTGTCTATATAATCTGATTACAAAACACAGATGTTTAAAATGTAGTTATTTCTCCACTTTAGGATGAATAAATTTAGGATTTTTTTTTTCTCATAATGATTTAGACTGTCAATTTCTTACCTTCATTTGTCAGCAAATAAGCAGATAGCCATGAACAGATCAGTTACCACTGTGTTTTACAGTCAACTTCTCACAGTTCTCTCAGAAGGAAAATCAAGGACTGTTTTTTTTCTTTCACTGGCTGACATATTTCTGCAGCATGTCTTTTTCAATATTGCATCTGAGAAAAAATCAAAATTACAGACTTCTTGCATGCAAAAATCTTCAGGAACTTTCTACATAAATATCAAATTCTGCCCAGAAAAAAATGAGTCATGACTTTTCCTGTATAGTTCAGAGTTTGTTTTTGTAAACATCTAAACTATTTTCTCCTCAATTTGTACTATTAAGGAAAAGCTATTCTTTCATATGAAATGTTTACCTCTCTTAGAAGTTTCATTACTTTCAATGTTGTTCATGACTATTAGATATCTAAAAAATGAAAAACCGATCTGTAATGTAAATGTAACAACTAATAAGTTATGTATTCTAACAAATAAATAATTTAGAATATTTACTGTGATTTTAAAATAGCTACATAAAATGCATCCAGAAGAACACATTTAAAGGCTGAAAAGAATGAGAAAAATAATGTTAAAACTATAAGGATAAAAAAATATAAATATAGAAAGCTCCTGTACAACATTAAAATGCAATGCAAATCAAATAGTCTCAACAGGTGGATTGTTTGTGAGCATGAAACCCCACCAGAATTCAAATATGTTCATCTCTATCCTCAGGCCACTGATTTCTATTATCATTCCTTTCATTTGCTTTCCTATTGCACTCTTATCTTTCAATTTCAAGTGTTCATTCTTCTCTCACAACATTTTTTGTCTTCTTTTTATATAAGTAGGCTTATGAGTGTTATCAATAATATATTGTGTAGCTTTATCCTACCATGGAAAATGTAACAAGACTAACTCATTATTTCACAAATAAAGACTTGCCCAGCTGAAAAGATACACATCAGTAGAGCAGAAGATCAAAACATATTGTCAGAACAGAAGTTCCTTTGAGACAGAAAGTGTAAAAAAATATGTGCAGAAAGTATAAAGGCCATGAATTTGCAGAAATATAAGGTGGTAGAGATTCAAGAGACATACATGGGCAACACCAAACAGAGACCTGAAGTCTTTACAGCCAGACACTGGAAAAAATCAGCAAGTAAGACAAATTCATGTGATAGTCCTCTTGCTTCTAATGTAAATTAAAGTCTATTCGAATGAAATAACAAAACCACATTGCATTAGGAAGGACTGACTGACATCAAATACACAATGTGACCCCAGCCAGACAATCATTAAAGTCAACTGACCACCTCCTCAACTCTAGCAACTAATCCATCAATCTCTCTAACCTTCAGTCATTTAGGAAAATGTATGTCGGTACGGAATGAAATGTATTTGAAAATATATTGAAGTGGGATTTTCCTATGTTATTACAAATTTCGTGGATTATTTAATGTAGTTCATGATTTCATTTTCAGTTTATTTTGTTGCGCTATCTGACTTCATTGGAGTTTAGCATAGATTACAGGTTGATTCAATTTCTCTTCACTTATAACTATTCCTAAAACTATTTTATACATGTATGTTTTATTATAAGGTAACAGGTCAGAAAGTACTTCCTTGTCTCTTAAGGCTAAATGAAGTTACTGACCCATCAGAGACCACTGGTAAACTGAAGTGCTTGAGTGTTACTATTCTGTAAAACTTCTATTTCCTCAGGAAAAAAAAAAAAAGTTTTATTTTTTCAAGCCCTTTTGACAAGTAAAAAGGGCTATTTCTGTGTGTTTCACACCTTGTACAACTGTTAGCAAACTCTTGTACTACCCACTGGTACCAAATAAAAGAACATCACTAGGTCACTTCTTGATTCATATGCTTGTAATAATGTTGCCATAAAGTGTTATAAAATTTATTTTGGATTGATTAAAATAAAAGCTGTAAATAGTTGCATCAGTCCTGTGATTACTGATCTTTGAGATAATACTGACCAACATAATCCAGCTGCTTGTACAGTCTGGTGAAAAATGAGAAAATTAGGGTTTTTTTTCCTAGGGGAACACTTTAAGCAAAACAATAAAAAAGTTTTTTCTGGAATATAGCAGTTTAGAAATAGTTTACCATTAAACTTTAGATGTTATTTAATGTTTGCAAAACAGTTCTAAAATTTACTTTGACCAGTGATGCACAGAGAAGATAGGCACAGTTATTTCTAGGTAGGAGACAGGGGCCATGTGGACCCTGATTCAGCTGCTTATTAACTGTCAGGAAAGACCCATCCCCCAAAAACATCATGTCTGTCAGGTACCATAAATGTATGTCCCAGTAAAACATCCCTAGATGCCTTTGTTTATGCTGTTAGACTTTTCTAGCTCGTTAGAAGGAGGCTTAGGCAGAAGGTTAACAGTCGTGGAAGAAGGAGAGTCAAACACTAACCTCTAGAAGTAATTGCCTGCAGCTGCATTCCCACTGAGATTTCATGGGAAAGGAGGTGCTGTCAGTAGGTGGATATGAATGCTGCAAATTAAAACTCAGTTTTAGGACTTTTTAGTGTCCTAAATTACTTCCATAATTTGTTTTTCTCTTTTTTTTTGTAATTTCCAAAATTTCTTTTAGAACTCCAATGTGAAACTGATGGACATTTCTCTAGCATGGGTGAAATAAATTGAGCTGCTGACAAGGAAATATGTGCTCAGAGTCGTCTTCTGAATTATTTTCAGTCTACTTTAGGAAAATTGTTCTATACATGAATGTTAGTGATATAATTAGTTGTGCTATGTGCTAGGTGAAGGAGTGGATGCAAAAGTTTTATAGAACAAAATGGAGAAAATGTCTTATAAGCGGGAAGAACAGGTGATTGAGAATTATAAAAATTATGACTAGAAGATCATTAGATGAGCATTTTTAAAATATATTATCAAATTAATTATGTTGATACATTTTTTATTCAGCGATTCTTGCAGATAGAGATGAACTTAAGTGCTGGAGGAATGTGAGGGACCAATATGGATTTTGTCTGTACTCCCTAAAAGGCTGAGGGCATATATTTTTAATGGATAGAGACTTCTTATTATCAGATTACTTCATATCACACGTATTACTCTCTCTTAATATTTTTTCCTGTTTCTTGTCCTTAACTATATTTTTGATTAAATTATAGCAAGCCTTCTGAAAATGTATGTAGGAAGGAAATGTTATGACTGCTCTCAGTAAACTCTTACCCAGTTGAAAAATTCATGTCTTGCAGAAATTTCTGTGATGCTAAAAAAAGAAACAATCTCATAGTGCTGTCTTTTATTCAGTCATGAAATATAGAAGGGTTTGCCCACTTCAGCAGCCTCTTTCCATGAAATTTGTGAGAATGGTGTTCTCCATCAGATCTGTGTTACACAGATTAGTGATAACTTGAGAAACTAAAAAGGAGTGGAAGACAAAGGCATTTATATATATATATGTATATATATAAAATTCATGTCATGTACCACACCTCCTTAGAGAAACACATTAAAATGTCTTTCAAGTAAAAAAGAAGGATGAAGGCATAATTTTTTTCCTGCAGAGGTTAGATTGTACTTACACTACATTGAAATCAGAATTTCCTACGTTTCTTAGATTTGCTTTCGTTTAAACCATGAAGGAAAATCCTTATATTGAGAATTACCTAACTCCTTTTGTTTCAGAACTGGTTAAACAATTTGCCTACGAATTTTTGATCCAAATAATGTGAATGTGAAATTGCGATTTTAGGCATTTCACTGCAGTTTGATCTGCTGTGGCTGAAATCACCTGTAGATGGCATTTCCCTCTGGTGGCATATTGGTCCTTGTGGTACTTTAGTCAGCTCATGACCTTTATTACAGAATCTGTAATTCAATACATGGTTAGATAGGAAAAGAGTTTATGTGGATTTTTTTTGTGTGTCAGTCAGTAGGTTTATAATATATGGCATTGTAATTGCTGTAAAAAAACCTAATTCTTCATTGAGCTGAGAAAAAATAACATTACACTTTACATTATCTCAGCTGAAGCTATTATATATGACTGCTTTGTGAATTTTTATTACTTTTGTTGACCAGGGAACAATAGCAAAGAATAATTTTAATTTAGCCAGTGCAATTTTCTCAAGGCAGAAAAAAATCAGATTGCATTTAAGGAACAATGCTTCTACTATCAAAAAAAGAAAACAAGCAAGCAATTAACATAAAGAATATATCCATATTCAATCCTTCCTCTAATTATGCGTTATAATATACGGAAACAGAAAGTCTATTTAGTTTTATTTTATGAACAGAAAACTCTTATACTTCATCAAACAATTAGTCCCCATAGTCCAATATCTTCCTGAAATGTTGGGGCAGAAACAAATGATTGATAAGGACACTTAAAAATGTTTGCAGGATTATTTAGGGGAACTCATACCATAATTCCTGTCCATTGATGACTGAGTTCAATATCCTTTATTTAGTATAATTCCTCTTCTCTTGATTTCAGGAATCTTCTTGCCACAAGACAATCATGTACACTGAATTCCACAGCGTGATATCCAAATAGATGTATTTTATGGTATTAGATTTACAACTGTCAATTTTGTTTCCTGTAATCATTCATTTAAAAAAAAGTATGTTAAAGAACAGAAATATTTTATAAAACTTGTTTTTTTTAAAGAGCAATTATTAGTAAGCTATAGGAAACTATGTTGTCTCTTCGTATGGAAATGAACACCTATATTTTTAATGTGACATTTGAAAAATAACTAGGATGTGTAAATATAAGCATTAAAAGCAGAACCTGGCTGTGAAAAGTGAGATAGAGATTATTTTTCAAAAATAGAATGAAGGTATAGATACAGTCAATAGATATAATCTTACTAATTCAAGTACAATGGTGCTGACCTTGTATTTTGGTTTTTTCCCCACCTAAATTGACACATGTGAAATTTTCTTTTAATAGGTAAATAGGTAATTTGAAGATGAGAAATCACTGAAATATTCTGCTGTCTGCAAGAGAATTTAGTCAAGAACATTTTTATGAGTGTAGCATTAATTTGTAGCTGTTTTTCCTGAAGTTCCTCTCATAGCTCAAGGTGTTCTTGATTTCCTGTTAAGTCATTGCTCTCATCTACTCCCAGCTGGACTAGTATTGGCATTTCCCAGATCTGGACGATGCCTGCCTGAGAATGGTACGGATCTAATAAGGAGTAGGTCAGATGACAATCCACCCTGGTTTCAAGTCTCAATCCTCTTAAAACCTTGTCATCATTAGTTTTCTTAATGAACCAAATGAAAGTTTTTTGCTACTTCAGTCCTCCATGAAACCATTTTTTTGCATAATATAGTATGATTAAACCTTAAACTTATTCAAAACTGCAAATTCTTAAGAAAATGAGCTCTTTTACGTTCCAGAAAACAGTTAGGAAAATGCTGTAGGTAACATCTCAAAACAATGAAGGAATTAAAAACTTAGCTTTTCATAGCATATTTTGATATCATTCCATGCCCCACACCCCACTGAGCCCAGATTGTGACTGGATTTGCTTGGGTAGGTTGGGTTGAAAGGTGTTATCAACCATTTGCTATTAGGCTCTTTATTATCTTATATTGTCTGTCTTTTCTATGAATGTTATCTGGGGCTCATTTGGTTTTTAATCTTAGTAATAGCAGGTTAGTACTTTTACTACTGTTTCACTAATTGTTTGATGTTCTTTCTTATTGTTGTGAATTAGCTGGGTTTAATTCATGTGATAATTTATATTGGAAAGATCTGTGCTGCATAGTTTTTTTCCACTTAAGGGTTCCAAATGGTCTGTTTTGCTTTCTTTTTGACTTTTTTTTTTGTCAGTTCAGACAAAACAAAACCTATTTCCACTAATGAAGACATACCTGAATTTGTAATCTGGCTGGATGATGGGTCGTGCTCTTCTTGACAGTGGAGTGTGAGCAATGCAACAGTGGGTCAGTTTCTCAGGCAAAACAATGGGATATACTGTAGTTACCACTCCATAATTATAGAATCATAGAATGGTTTAGCTTGGAAGGGACCTTAAAGGTCATCTTGTTCCCACCCCCCTTCCATGGACAGGGACACCTTCCACTAGACCAGGGTGCTCAGAGCCCCATCCAACCTGGCCTTGAACACTTCCAGGGATGTGGCAGCCTCAGCTTCTCTGGGCAACCTGTGCCAGGGCCTCACCACCCCCACAGCAAAGAATGTTTTCATAATATCTGATCTAACCCTACAGCCTTTCAGTTTGAAGCCATTCCCCCTTGTGCTATCACTCTGTGTCTCTGTGAATAGTCTCTCTCCATCTTTCCTGTGGGCTCCCTTCAGGTACTGGAAGGCCACAATCAGGTCACCCTGGAGCCTTCCTTGCTCCAGGCTGAGCAATCCCAGTTCTCCCAGCCTTTCCTCATAGCAGAGCTGCTCCATCCCTCTGATCATCTTGGTGGCCTCCTCTGGACTGGCTCGAACAGGTCCCTGCCATCACTTTGAGTTGCAGCTGCTGCACATCTGTGGCAAAGACAAAGGGCTGAGACCTGCTCCACAGGGTCACGTGGAGACCGCGCTATATCTCCGAGCAGAGCCTGCCGGTTTTACTTGCCTGGTTCTTATGAGCTCCATCTTGTGCCCTTGTGCCTGACAGTGCAGTGAAGTGCCTCATCCACCTGCATCCTCTTCCCAGATGCCACCAGGACTGGAGTGAGGGAAGGGCTGTGGCACTAGAAGGAAGGAAAAAGAGAGCAGGGCCACTCTGGTGAGCACAGAGTAGTTTTTCTGTCTGGCCTCAGCAGATGACTTAGAAAGTGTCTCTTGTCTCAGTGATTTGCTGTCCCTTGTTCACTCATTGCTGCTCTCTCCCCCTGGCAGGGGAAGATCATGTGCACAGAGTCTGTGTTTGAGGCCAGACATTCATTTCCCTTTGGTGGAGTATGTCAGCTTCTGTAGATATTTCTCTTTTTAAGACTTTCAGGCAATCCAGACATTTAATATTTCCCCTAGAAGTTCACTGTATTGTATTCTTATCCAGAAGATAGTGTGTGGATATTTTTCTTAATTAAAGAAAACTTTTAATTTTACAGTTCCTAGCTATCTGCAAATGCGTCTTTACAAGATAAGATTGTATTTGCCTGGTTGACTCACTATTTATTGTCCCAAAACTCCCTTTTCCCCACTGGAATGTATATTTTCTTCTAATCTGCACGTTAACAAATGTACATTTGTAAATGGAACCCATAGATATAGAATATTATTGGCTCTAGATTTTTAACAGATATGTCAGTGTTCATCATTTGTGCTATTACCTACATTTAGTCTCGATATAGTTCAACAGCACATTTACAATACTCCTGTGATTCTGGCATTAACATAGCTGGAGTTTCTCTGTCCCCTGAAGGCTGTGTGAAGAATAGGTTGATTTCAATATTAACCTATTTTAAAAATTTTCCTTTTTAAAAGGTTATGAAATACTCTCAGGTCTTTTGAAAGTATGTATCTTTGTGAGAAACAATTTTCAATATGTCTGCATTTAATTTCTACACATTTTATGAGAAAAACATTCATTTTTATTAATTCTCAGTTTTTGAGTTTTCATCCCTTTGATTTAATTCTTGTCACTTGAGTAAAAAGTGTTTTATTTATCTTTTTAAAGTTCATAAATATTTTAAATTTGGATTTTTCTATTTTTTGCCTTTTCTTGTGATACCATTTCAAAAATTGCTCATTGCACAGGAAGGGGTAGCTGGATAAAATTGAAGGAGGAAAATTCATACAGTTCTGCTAAAACGTTTTAATCAAAAATTAAAGCAGGAAATATTATAACTGAAAAAATGTACTTGTATTACTGTATTTCTAGAGATAAAGAAAGTATGAACAGCTTTTTGAAGTGTTTCAGTTAGCCTTGTTGATAGATTCTTTTCCCTAGGCATCTGAATCTGAACTTTGGCACAGATTTGCCAAAAATCTGAACTCACAATAATGGTTTTCCATTAAAAGATTAGCTATTTTTTTAAAATTGTTGCACCACTATTTGACAATAATTTTTATGTATATATTGCCTAAATTGCTCATTACTTCTGTCTTTGTAAAACTGACTTTTTGACTCACTTTTGTTAATTTTATTGGAGAAAAAGAAGATAAATTGATTTAAAAATATTTCATAGCAATGAGTATATCTACTATTATTTGTTACATATACTGCTCAAAATCAGTTGGGGGGTCTTGGCAAGTTTTTTAGTCTGGTTTTACTACTAATTCTCTTACCCAATTTTATATAGGTGTATATTTTATATAAGAATATAAGTGACACGAGTAATTAACAGGATTGTGATGTGGTAGTTCTCCATAGGAAGGCTGTGCCAAACACCAACTCCTGTGTAATATTTACAGACAAGAATTCTAGCTGCATTGGAATGTCAATATGTAATTTTATCTGCAAATTAGGTTTTTTTCCTCCTCCTCTTTGAACCACAGTGATCACTGCAGGCTGCTGATCACCTTTGCTTTCACATTTATCCATTCTTGTTTACTTCTTATAATTCCAACCCTTCTATTTACCTCTTTTCAAATTAGTCTTCAAATCTGATGCTATTTTTCAGCAGAAGCACTGGGGTCTGTCACAACCAATGTAGGATTTTTAGAGTGGATTCATATAAATCCTTTGAAATTCTACTTTGTTTTCTTATGTCACAACTCAAATTTTCCCAATTGTTCAAATTTATACATTTTTATTTCCTCCCCAGCTAGTTATGCTGGGCTTTAACTCACCGTGTTTATGAGCTACTGAGGTCGTACATCCACCATGTTTCTGTCAAGTCTCCTGCATCATTTTTCCCTGTTAGTCACAGCTTCCAGTTTCTCCTTGTTTGTCCTTCAAACTTCTTGTGTTAGCATGCAGGTTTTTTATTATATTTCATATATGCCTGAAAGCTCTCTGGGATTGATGTATCGGCATCCTTATGAAGTATTTGAAAGTTCTTCATACTAGTCTTCTGCTTAAGAGCTTTTCTCCTTTCTCCTCCTTATCATGCTGAAGAATTTTATATATTTAATATGTGTAATTGATCTAGCCACTAAATCAGTAGCCCAAAACAATGAATTCATCTGCATTTATTCAGATCAACTGTTAGTTCTCATCACTGCTTAAAGGCTGAAAAACCCAAATGTATATCATATTTAAAGAAAGATGGAGAGAAGAGTAAAAGAGATTGAGAGGGATTTAGGAAGATTTAGGTTGTAGGAAACATGCTTGTTTTATTCCCTAAAGAATTATATTCTTTTATATGTGTATTGCGTGAAAGAAAGTAGAGGGATTGGGATTTACCTCAATTATCTTTATGGCAAGAAAACCCTCCAAAAGTAATGACAGAAAGAGTCTGAATTCTGGTGTCCCAGAACATGTGAGGCTAAAAGCATCGTTTACTGATGGCAAGGCCAGGCTTCCCATGGCCCCTTTCCAGCCACCCTGGAGCTGCAGATTCTGGGACTGGGTCAGCCCTTGCCTTCCTCATTTTCAAGTCCCAGGGACCCAGACTTGATATGAATAAAATGGGTATTGCACAGCAGCAGTAAAAATTTTGCAGAGTGAAAAGAAATATACTATTAACAGGTACCTTCAAAAAGCAGAAGTTTCCTTGAGTTTGGATTGCAATATGAAAGGGGAAAGGTAGAGTATTAGTTTCCCAATAAAAATTACGTGACAATTAAATAAGCAAAAATAACCAATGGACCACATAAAAATTAATTATATGGAGAAATGTGAAGAAAATACTGGTGACGATCATAATCTGAAACCTATGGTCAGAAATTTCAAAAGTAGAAGCCTCTTTCTTTCGGCTAACTGTGCACAGACTTTGCAGTTACAGGTGCAAAACCTTCACTGGAGAAATGACAGCTATCATTCACTAAGGCTGTAATCTTGCAAATGCAACCATGTGACTAATCCCTACTGAAGTCAGGCATCTGCTTATCCCACGTTAGAGGAGAGTAGATCAGGAACTCCAGATTGTTCTGTTTTGTCTTAGGGGGAAAAGGGAAAATAATTAAAATTATTGTTCGAGAGAATGGAAAGAAGGCTGGCTCATAAAATGAGCACAAGGGCATTTGTTAAAATTACCAGGCAAACAATTTCAAATTAATAAATGGAAATGTTTTTTAATGTAATGAATAATTAGACTGTGAAATTTACTGTTAAATTATATTATTGATGCAAATAGCTGAGCAGGAATAAGAAAAGATCTATAAACTGCATATGAATAAGAACTGCATAGGCAATAAAAACAGAATAGGCAGAAAAATATTAGGTACTATTGGCTCCCATAGTGCATGTCAGAATGCAATGCTCATCAGCTGTGGTCATGAAAAAAGGGAAATGAACTTCCCTGTATCTCTATTTTCCTTTGTCATTGAACATCAGGCAGGATTGATGTGCCATTGAGCATCTATTTTCTCTCCCTTGGTGCATAATTTTAGCTAATAAGTTTTGATTTATAATACTCTTGAAAGTCTCATGCTGTAACTCAGCAAAATTTCAAACTCTCATTCAAAATTTTGAAATGCTAAAATGCTACTTTGAAAACTCTAAACATCCATATTAAAACATTTCCCTAGTAAGTGGGATCAATTGGACAGAAATAGCCAGAAATATCAGAAAAGTAGGGATATACAAGTACTGCGATGATCAGATTGCTAGATGCTTTAGAAAAGGAACAAGAAATGCCATCAAGCCATATGATCCATAGAAGCCTTCCAAAATAATTTTGCTGAGGTTCAAGAAGACAGGTTTGCAGTCCGGTCTATAAATCATTTTGATGTTTTCTAAAAGACCAACAAAGTGATAAGATTAAAATAAAGTATTTTATTTCTCTGAGTAAACTTTATCAGAGTGAAACATGAAATCTCTTTGATTTTGTAAGCAATGTTCTTTATGCATTTTCCGCTTTTGCATACTAATTAGCTGATAAGCCCTACCGTTATCACATGATTTTTTTTCTGTCTGACTCTGTGGCACTTAGATTACCAAAGGTTGCAGCCATGCATTTTCACAGAGAAGGAACTGAAGAAAGAGTGCTAATATTCCAGAAAAACTTGCAAAGGTTAGTGATATTTCAGCTGGGAATATACCTCTTCTTTGCCTAAAGGACTTACTGTCTGTTATGAGGCTTGCTTAGTCTAACACAGATTTTTAAAGAGAGAGAGAGAGAAAGGACTAGAAAACATCTGTGAGTGATTAGCTTGAGGTAACTAGGAGGTGATGAAGTGACAAAACAATAAAAACAAAGCTGTTTCTTATTCAGTTGAAAAAAGTTATCACATAGTTGAAAAAAACTTATCACATCTTAGTGCTATGGAACATTTCAGGAAGCCACTCATGCATTTAGTCTGTACCTGCGTTTACTCGTGAACTTCTGTCTGGAAAATGAATGATATAATGAAAAGGATTCCCTGAATCTGCAATTCATTCCCCAAACTTTACCAGGAATATATGAATGGTTCTCGTCCTCGGTTGGGGTCAATTTAAGAGTATCATTAACCCTTACTGCAAGCATACAAAACGAAGTATTTCCCCTCATAGTACCAATTGGACTGATGAAACAAACAGGAGGAGTCAGCTTTAATCTCTGATTTCGGGGAACTTCACAGACATGAACCCACCCTGGTCAAAACTAGAAAACTTGTACCATTGCTCCAGTCTAATGTTTCCACCCACTCCCCACCCCTCTGATTCATGGACCTGGTCAAGAAGAGGAGGTGGACACAGCTGAGATGTCTGCTGTGATTAATGCTGTTGCTGTTGTATATGGGACAGATGGCACAACACTCATCGGCTTGATAGATTTATCAATTCTGCCTCTGAAAGAGGTGGCTTGCTATATTCCTTTTGCATCCTTGAGGTTGAAAGGAAGCCTGCCTGGCTGGGGGTTGGGGCACTGTGCCCACTGAATCTGAAAATTAAAGAATCAGCTACTTGTTTGGACAAAAGCAAGAATTACTGGCATGACTCCACAGATCTTCCTTTAATTAATT
>VWZW01004510.1:3971848-4101452 GCA_013397115.1 Edolisoma coerulescens | reverse complement strand
TAAAAAAAAAAAAAAAAAAAAAAAAAAAAAAAAAAAGAGGAAATTATTCCATCTATGAGAGTAAGGAACAGTCTTTTCAACAGAGAAGTTAAATATTCTTCATCCTTATCTGGAAGATGTTGTGATAACTATTTCTGTATTAATCTTTCTATTTGGTTGTTTGGAGCTGAACTGGAAAAAAACACCTGTTTGGGATCCAACTGATTCAAAATTTGAATTGTTTCAGTAAAATAGAATTAAATAGAGAACTTCCCTCTTTTTCTTTGTAATGATATTATGTTTTGTGTCATAAACATGTATCCTTGTACTTCCCTTTCACAGGAAGTGGAAAGTGTAGGCTGACTTTCTCAAGCAGGGACCTAAGGTGGACTATATGTTGTAAAATTTAGTTGGCTGATAAAAGAGACTTATTACTTTTCTCTCTATATTATCTCCCCATTTCTTCTCTTTATCAGCTCAAGTATTTGACCTTTTCCTGAAATTCCTAATAGGTTTGGAATGAGCCCAACTTCATGTTTCATTAAATTTACTATTTGTAACACAATAGAAAAACCATATTTAGCTTTAGTTCCAGTGATGAAGAAAACAGCAGTGATGCCAGAGCTAACAGGAACACTGACTGGGACCATGGTCAAGGGCTGTATAGTACAAGTCAAAGTGATCCCTCAGTTCTCCTGGTGTCACCTGAAACTGGATTCTCAAAGCTGGCATAACTTCTCTTCTGCCTGATGTAATTACAGACAAAAAGTATGATAATCACACTTAAAGATTGGGTTTCTCTGTCACAAGTGTGCTCATTCTTGTTAGGGATGACCCTCATTGGGGCCAAGAAAAACCCCTCAAAATATGAAAATTTTGTTAATATCACCTGCTGCTTTGAGATTTTTGTCTCTCCTCCTGGTCTTCCCATTTTAACTTAGACCCATGACACAATAGCTCCTTGGCATCCGAGTAACTACCACCAAGGTTAACAGAGATTTAAGTAGTCACAATTTTTTGCAGTTGGTGAGATTGAGGAAAGTTCTTGGGAAGTGAGAAACTCCTGTGATTATTATCTCCAGTGAGTTGTAAAGAAAGGATGAGAATTTACAGCAAATTCTCTACTGCAAATGGTCTTCATCACTGGTGGTAGTGTTGGGAATCTGCTCTTTTGGCTGCAGTTGATGGAAAGGTGGACTTCCCAAAATAGCAGGAGGTACACTCACATGGACCACAGGTGTTCCACTGGGAAATTAATGAAAACTAATTAGTTGGATTTCCCTGGCTGGTGTTTGAATGGCTGACTTAATTTCTAAATTTATTGTTTTTCATTGTCAATACTGCTCTGGGAGCAGCAGAATTACCCAGTCTGTAAAGACGAAGCTTGGCTCTCGAGCTGTAGAAAAGCAGGTCACAGGGACTGCAATATCTACGTTATTAATTCAATATATTAATATTGTATTAGTATTAATACAATATTAATAAGATGAATACAATATTTCTAGGCATATACACATCTTTTAGCTATTACATTTTTAAGGGTAGGAGTGCAAATGCAAAGCCTGATCCACAGAAAAGGTGAAGGGAGATACTCAGTTGAGTACCTGCGCCATGGCTTTGCCTCCATTGACACATCTATTGTTGAGGATTTAAGGAAATATTTGTGTCACTTCATTCTTCTTTGCTTAAAACGAAGGCATTTTTGTCTCTTAAACTTTCATGCCAATAAAGTTTTAAGACTATTGAGGTGGTTGTCTAGAAACAACTGTGGCAGGTACATTTTGCTGAACATATTGCTGCCATTTATCAAATATTCTTGTCTAATAATCACTTCATTTGAATCCTTTCTGCCTTCATGCAAATAACAGATCTAGCAAGCCTGGCTGGAAATCCGTAACATGGGGTAGAAGGAAGAGATGTGAGTTTTGCTCTGCCTATGCCCACACTATGTAATTTATTCAACTCTGTCTCAGTTTGGATTACTAAGAGGGAAAGGATTATATGTGGAAAAATCCCGACTTCATTATTTGCATTTCCACCAGCAAAGCCACTGCAGAAAGCACAGTATGCTTATTAGAAGCATAAAATAAGTATTTAATAATTTATTTCATATTTTATTTCACTTTTCATCCTGTAAATTATGTTTACTTATATATTAACTTCTAGCATGTCTTTTACATGTTAGCTTCAGCAGATGAAACCGTCCCCAAGATTTTAAAACACAATGTATATCTTTATCTAATGTAACCTATAATCTGTTTCTGCTAATTCTTCTGCTAATCTATGTGCCAAAAATCAGCTAGAGGAATCTGCCTCACTAATTTCATAAAGTTGAATTCATATGTGAAAGTCTCTGATGTGAAGATAATGTCAACATTCAAATAGTCAGATAATAAAATTAAGAAACATTTTCCCTCTTCTCCCTACACTACAGCTTCAAATGTCACAACTTTTAGAGGCATTTCTCTTGTTTAAATCTGTTAAGTGAGACTGGAATTTGGACAGCAGCAACACAAGCTTTCAGCAGAAATACTGAAGTCAGCTGATGTCCTACATTGGTATTGCTTCCCTAGGCTTTATTTTTCCATAAATGACTTGTTTTCCTTTATATACTGTAGAGTTTTGTTGATCAAAATGTCTGTTCAGTTTAATTATCCAAAATTCCTGTTCAGAAGAACTTTTTAGACTTAATGTTGTCGTTAATTAAATATTAATGCCGTCTCCCTGAAGATATGTTTGATGTGCCTGGCCTGGTTCAGAGAGGGAGGTACTGCCTCATATTAAGCACTGGCCCACTGGGATACTCATCACACCTCACAGCCCGTGGTACAGGAACGGCCTACAAAGCCAATCAGCAGGAAACAATGAAAACACTCCAAACTCTTTTTATTTTTAGAAGGACATAAAATCATAGAATGGTTTGGCTTGGAAGGGACATTAAAGATCATCTTGTTCCAATCCCCTGCCATGGGTAGCAAAACCTTCCCACTAGACCAGGTTGCACAGAGCCCCATCCAACCTGGCCTTGGACACTTCCAGGAATGGGGCATCCACAGCTTCAGAAGGAAACCTGTGCCAGGGCCTCACCACCCTCACTGTAAAGAATTTTTTCCTAATGTCTGATCTAAACCTCCTCTCTCTCAGTTTGAAGCCATTACCCCTTGTCACTCCATGCTCTGTAAATAGTCTCTCTCCATCTTTCCTGTAAGCTCTACAACCTTTATGGTGAAGTTTTCCTGTGATTGAGTTATATTTTTTCCATAAATTTTTTTGTATATTTAGTTGTCTATCTCCAAGGATCTCTTCTCTTCTATCAGATTTTAGTTCTGGCTGCTGCCAGCCTTACTAAGCACCAGCCACTGATCTTGAAAACTACTGTGTGTAATCAGATCTTAGGGGAATGCTTCAACTCTGAGTGGATTTCCCAGTTCAGTACATCCTAATTAACCAGCACAACCAAATCATAGAGAAGTCAACCTTGTTAAAATTAGTTTTATTTGCCAAATTCCATTAAGTCAACCTTTTTGTCTTTTAACTTAAAAGCACACAGAGTGTGAGAATTGATTATATTTTATTTTTGTGGTGAAAGAAAGTTTTTCCTCCTGAGGTATTTGATCATGAAGTTGGAGTCTTAAGACTAGCCCTGAGTACTTGATATATCAATTGGATTGTCTGCCACAGCATTTTATTTCTTGACAGATTCTTTTAGAAATAGCATTTGTTGTTAAATGATTTGTTAGATTTTTCTTCCCTTGCAGGTTTGTCCTTTTAACCTTTCTTTTATTTCCCACATGTACAGCTAAAAATGCTGAACTTTCAAATACAGATGGCAGTAACAAGGCTTGTGTGTGTCATATGTTCTGCTTATTTAAATAAATTCCTGTCATCTTGTAAATTTTAATTTTTCAAATGCTTCCTATCTAATATGTTTAGCCATGATGATTTTTAGTGACTTATTTTAAACAGACAAGTGGAACTATTTAATTTCGTCTTGATTCATTTATCTAGTGGAACAAAATTGTACTAAGTAAAATATTCATCTTCATTGCCAAGATCTGTTCTATAGCAACCATATTTGTCTTCAATACCATTAAAAGGATCAAAGCATTTATTCTTAAATAGTATATTCACATTATAACAAGAATAGTTTCTTTCTTCCAGTTCTCATCCATTTCAGCTTTCATGAATAAGTTTGTCCTTCCATTTTCTAGGCTGCACAAAAATGGTTTTTTGCTTTCTGTAAAACAAAAAGTTAACAGATTAGTAAATACTTTGTAGGAAAGATGCATTGTGTTATTACAGAAAACCCTAATAACAGAAGATATAGAGCTATAGATATTGTATTCAATTGTGCTTTACTAATTGGGTTGAACTTCTTTTTCTCCTTAATTCATCACATGAACATCCTTCTTTCCCAAGGAAATCTGATAACTCTTGAATGCTGTAATCAATGAATGCTTGATCGATACATTCTCACTCTGATGCACAGAGTTAATACAGCCTATCATCACAATGTTCAATTGACATGTCTAAGGAAATATTAGATCAAGATTATATCTTCTGAGAGTTAAAAAGTGCTTCTTTGTCTAAATGAGATTTTTAAAATAAGAGGAAGATGTATTTGCAGTTTGCAACATAAGACAGATATTTCACTAAACTTTCAGTGTATTTCAGCTGAACTCTATTCTACTAGAAATAGGGTGTTAAAGTGGAAGAGACTGGCAACTAGTACAAAATAATTCTTTAATGGGACGATAAATGTACAGTTTTGTACTTGACTGTGTGTGTATGTTGCAAGGTGGTTGACTTTTAGTTATGCAGTGCATTGAGCAAAACGCCTCTAATTTGCAAAATTTATTTTAAAAGGTTTTATAAACAATAATAATGATCTACTTAAGTTTGTCCAGTTTTTATCCCACTGCAGTGAGGTGGGAGGTGAGAGAGGAACCAAGCAACAAAAATATAGGATTTTTTAGTCAAAAAAGAACTTTTCCATTAGAAATGGTGACCAGCTCAACATCTAGTTCCAGTTCGGCAGGGAAGGGTTTAGGAGTTCTGTGGCAAACTTCAGCATCTTGATCTCTTCATCTGTAGGTTGTAGGGAAAGCAGATACTCTAGATGTCCGAGTAATCCATGAGAGAGGAAAGGATACTCAAGCTATCCCAAATTTCCTGTGCAACTTGTAAGGAGTTTTGCTCCTAAATCAAGTGGAAAACAGAAATATACTCACTTGCTGAGGTAGGAATTATATAATAATTGAATCCATGTTATGCAGAACAAGCCCAATTGAAAAACATTATTATGTACAGCAGAGCATGCAATTACCCAGCACACAGAGCATGACCAATCTCGCCTTTGAAGTGGAGCACCAGATGTATCAGTTCTAATTTGCCAACATCAGAGTACAACACTGCACACTTTCCTACGTATGGGTTTTATTTGATCTCGGGTTTAGTGTAGGGAAGATCTAAAAAGATTAATTGTTTCATGAAAACAAAAGTGGGATGTTTATTCCAAAGGTGTTCTTGAAAGAAGAAAAGGAAGTAACAATGTTATAGAGAATATAGGATATATTTCCTTTTAATTAGTAAATACAGTTTATGATACATTGTAAACCACTGATTTCTTACTCTTTCAAAATAATCGCAGCCTTTGGCCAAACCTCTGTTATTGAAAGATAAATCTAGAGTCTTGGGTTTTTTTCTTGTTGTAAGTTTTTTTCTGAAAAATTGAAACTTTTAAAAAATAATCAAACTCAAACTGACAAGACCCGCATTAAGGTCCTTCAACCTTCTTTCTTATTACTTGTCCAAATCACACATGTGAAAAGTCCTCATCATTGCTGTAAGTGTAGCATATGCAGGAAAAAAATAAAATATAAAAAAAATTGTAGAGCTCAGAAGCTCTACTGACTTGAAGAAATGTTTTCATTTTGTACATTAGTTCTGACATAACCAAGTATTTCCCAAAACAACCACTTCCACAGCTCAAGAGAACTGCATATTTTCATCAAATTCCCTGCTGCTTGTTTTGCTGCAGTTATGAATATTTTAAGTATGTTTTTAATAGCTTAGTTGAAGAAATATTCCTTCCGTACAATAAGTAGGATGCACAATAAAACCATGTTTATTTCAGTCCGAGGAAGCAGCCAGACTTCTCTACTCTGTGGAGATGGGCACTGCAATATAACATGATGTTAAGCTAATGATGGGGAAGATAAGCATTCTCATGGTGGAGTCTGAAAATACTGCCAAGTCCTTAATGTTCAGAAAATGCCTGAAAACTTGCATCTGCTCTCATGGGAAGCTGCTAAAGCAGTGAATTCTATCCACAGAATATTTAACATTTTTCATTGCTCTTTGATGGCATCTGTTCCCTGAGGTAGCTTACATAAGATATCGTATTTCTAACTGGAAGCCAAATTAAGATCAGACATACAGTAATTGCTCTTTGCTGATGTTTTCAGTAATTCTTCATGGATGGCACAATAATTTACTTTGCTTATATCTCTGAGAACCTAAATGAAGAACACTCTTTTGCTAAAAGTCAAGAGTTTTTGTCAATCCTATGGGATTTTTTTAATTCTAAATATTGCAGGTTCCTGACCTGAAAATTTGCATTTTGTATAAAAAGACCAAAAAAAATGGGGAGAAGGATGCCACATACCAGCTGAATGAACAGATGGGCAGGAGGAAATTTTTAGAGTCATCATCTGGCTTTGTACAAAGAGAAGGGAAGGTTCGTCATTTCTCAGAAAAACACTTGACACTAGGTCTGAAGTCTCCCAGATGAAAAGCTTCAAGCTTTGGATGGATGCTGGCTACTTTGTCTCTTCACTGCTTTTGTTGAGTTATATTTAATAGAGGAAAAGACTGGAATTTTCTATTTATTTATGTGTTTATTGCTGTGCTCAGTAAGACCAGTTCTAAATGTTGTCTATGTTTGTATCTAACCTTCTTAGGCTAACAGGAGAGAATAATAAGGGGTTTTTTCCTCACATTGTTGCATTCTGGATTATGACATCTGTATGAAGAAATACAGGAGTTTTGTGTTTGTTCAGACAAATGCAAATCAAATGAAGCAACAAATATGACACTGACACAAAAGAGTGCTTATGTGAGCCACTGGCTTTGAAGTACTTTAGCGTCATATTAATTGGGGAATACGAGGGGGAAAGGTTTGTTTGCTGGTTGTTGTGGGTTTTTTTACCTGCTGTGAACCCACAGGAAAATGTGGCATTGTAGTCATAATCAGTAAAATAAATTTGATTTAACAATTTGAGATCTTCTATCAAGCTTATACCACCTGGATGAGTTTAGGACAATTTTTTTCCAAATTATTACATCAAATTGACTCATTAGTTTACTTTATAAATCTACATTTTTTTCTGAAGAATGTTTGTGAGATGTCCTCAGGAAGATTGTTGGTCCTCTTTAGTCAAAGACAAATCACACTTTCCCTGAAAGGATCTGCACCATGTTATGCATAGCTCATAGCAGTGTATCTCACAAATGTCTTGACATGTGTTTGGTTACGCATTTCTACTACTAGAGTTCAAAACATTCCAGCCAGTTTCCACTAAACATGGTAATGGGGTATGCTAACCATAAGAGTTAATGTGGTCATTTGGCAGATGCCATACTGGCTCTGTTTCATTCTTTTTTCTCTATTTTTATATTTTGCCACTGCAATCCAAGCCAACTTAAAACCTAAACGGTATTTGCCAAATGTTATGGGTTTTCATTTATGTTGTTGTACGTATATTTGATTATTTCAGCTTCTGGCACATGAGAGCTTTGCAACTAAAGCTCCATCCAATGTTGGAGCCCCTTTCTGCTGCCTTGGTTTATTTTAATTTTAGATTCTGTTGTCTTTATGTAAATAATTCTAACATGGCTGTGCGTAGCAATCATTACACCTGGTTTGTTTTTGACACAAGCCTTGTTCAAGGAATGGCTGGTACAACAACATGATCTACTCATTCTGATAGACAAGGTCACCACAACATTACACACCAGATGGCACCAGCTTCTGTCTCCCACATGCAAGCACTGCCATTAGTCTTTTCAGTATTCAGGGCGGGAACCATAGAATGGTTTGAGCTGGAGGGGACATTAAAAATCTTCTCATTCCTACTCCCTTGCCATGGGCAGGGAACCTTCCACGGGACCAGGTTGCTCAGAGCTTCATCCAACCTGGCCTTGAGCACTTCCAGTCACGGGGCAGCCACAACTTCTCTGGGCAACCTGTGCCCCATCAGCCCCACAGTAAACAATTTCTTCTTTATCCCTGACATAAATATTCCTCTTTCAGTCCTACCACTACAGTTCCTGACAAGGAGACCCTCTCCAGGCTACCTGTAGCCCCTCCCCTGAGGGCAGAAGTTGCTCTGAGGTCTTCATGAGACCTTCTCTTCTCCAGGATAAACAACCTGCACTTTCCACTTTCTCAGCCTGTCTTTGTAGCGGAGATGAAATATCCTTCAGCATCTTGCCTGTTCAGAAATAACCATCCATGGACCATTCCCTGAGGAATCAGATTCTTTTTCATTAGACAATGCCATTAGCAAGTCCCTTTGCTATTCTCATGAACAGAAATACAAGAATCTTTTGTTTCCAATTCCTGAAAATGAAACTCTAACAAGTGTAACCTACTCTAAGCCAAGGCAAAAGGAAACAACATGCATGGAAAAATTGTTTTGATTAAAACTTTAAAAAATTGAGTTCTATGAACAATTTCCTAATTTGCAAGGTGCCTAAGATTGTGAAAAATAAAGCATGGTTAAATCATTACTTAAAACCTGGGCAACTAATTCATCTCAAGCTAGATGAAGGAACTAGGTTGGCAGAGAAGTGTGGAGTTTTCTTTGTTTCTGATTTAGTTCCCCAAAAGCTGATCATACAGAAAGATCAGTTTTCCCAAGAAATGAGAACTGAACAGTATTTCTGTAAATATATAAAAAACTCCTTTGCATAACTCCTAGAAAAAAAAATACTTGACCTGATCAAATGGGCTGATACAGAACAGATTTACCCTCTGAGAATTTTGTCATGAAGACATTGACAAGTGCTCATCTTGGAGATATTTCCTTGCTCCTTAGTTAGGAAAATACATCACTACAGCAAGATAGTATTTATGGTAATATATGCATGAGATGTATTTGTATATATAAACCACATCTAAGTTTATATGGGACAGGTTGGTTATGCATCTACAGTGTAACATTAGCTGTCTTCAGAAAAAAAGTAATTCTTACAGATAAATAAACATTTCTCCATAGCTAAAGTAGGCAATATAAGCCCATTTTTTTCTTTTTTTTCCTTTTCTTTTTTTGCACTTTTGCTACCCATATTACCTTTTAAGAAAATACGTCTATTGATATATAAAGATCATATAAAATATGTAACTCACAAAAGATGCTATAATTATTCTGGATAAATAATTATCTGTTAAATAAATAATTATCTGTTCATTTTTACATTAATATTTTGACAAAATGTTATGAGAGGTTATGTCAACTTTTCTATGAACATTCATGTCATATTTTCATTTTTTTCTTCCTAAATTTTGTTTGTTGTTGTTTTTTTTTTTCTCTGCTGGAATTCCTAGTCCCAGAAAACCTTGTGTGATACAGAATTTGTTTATATTTTCCTCTTCCTAAATATGTATAATTTTAAACAGCATGCACCATTATTAAATTTTAGTATTAAATAAACCTATAAATGGCTTTTAAAAGGTTACAGAAGAGTTAAACTTAATGTTGTGGGTTTTTTAATCTACACATTGTATCTGCCTCATTGACTTCTCAGTGTGTTTGCTAATGAGCTACATGGCATTGTGGCAGATCCTGAGGCAGAAGCTGGGAGGAGTAACAGCCTTATGAATAAATGTTATTAAAATCATTACATGACATGCTATCCTGCCATGATGTTAATCTGTTTGGGGATACAGTTGAGACGTGGTGGCAAGGGAACGAAATTTCTCAGCAAATGGTGTAAAAAATGAAATTTGAACTAGACAGCTGTTGGAAAGAAATTGATTTGTCACCATTCATGCTAAAAATTTGATCTCCCATTTATATTAAAAAGAGGGGGGAAAAAAAGAAAAAAGAAAATCTGTATGCGTGCATGTTTTATTACTTCCTTGTTTCAGTATCCAAATTATTCTTTGAAATATAAAATACGTTTTAAAAGACTGAAAGCGTTAAGATGCTAGAAAGCCTTTTTATTACTGTTGCTATTATCGATTTGTGTCTGAAGCCAAAACACTCTGTTTGGTGCATGTGGTAATAGCTGGAGATTTCTGTGATTTGGTCAGAACAACCAAGCACAAATAAGTCTCTCAGCATGTCGCAAACATACTCAGGCTCTCCCACATCCTCCAAGGGCACCTCTATTTAGGCAAGTGTTTCTAGTTTATTAAAAATGGATGGTAAAGGGGGAAGAGAGCTGAAGTGTTTGAATCTGTTTGCTCAGCTGTTGGTTTGCTGAGCGAAGTCTGGGTAAATATCTTAGTTTTTCCTGTAAAACCTTATACTTGGTGAAGGCCACTGATGATAGAGGGAATCACAGTAATAAGAAAAACACTTGGCTGTCTATTTGAGGTGAAATTTCTATTATTACCTATTCTATTACAGGATTTAGCTCTGCAAAGAACTCTTTTTTCATAGCTTTACAGTCTCTGCAGAAAAGCAGGAATTTCTGAGGCATAGTGTTATTTTCATATTTGCTCTTGGGTAAGATAAATAATTTTAAGTATTTATTGTTTTTTATTGTTTCAGTCCAGGGGACGGCAACTTGGGCACCATTCATTATATTTGAATACGAGTGCTTAGTGCATCTGGAGATGTTATTCCTTCTGTAAAAAGCAGAGAGATACAACATCTGTTTTACAAAGTGCATTTCCTTATGAAAATAGATACAGCCTTACAAAACAGAATGGGGTATGAATGCCAAAGGAATTTCCCCACCATGTCCTAGATGTTACATCCACCCACTGCAGCAAGTTCAGAGGAGGACACCAAGATAATCAGAGGCATGGAACACCTCTTCTATGAGGAAAAGCTGAGTGAATTGGGATTGTTCAGCCTGGTGTAGAGGAGTCTTTGGGGTAACCTGATTGTAGCCTTCCAGTACAAGAGAGCCCACTGGAAAGACGGAGAGAGACTATTTACAGAGACACGGAGTGCTAGCACAAGGGGGAATGGCTTCAAACTGAGCAAGAGTAGGTTTAGATTGGATCATAGGAAGAAATTCTTCCCTGTGAGGGTGGTGGTGGTCTTTTACACACAAAGTTATCACCCTTTCACACACACAGCCCGTACCTAATTGTGTATCCCTTTGTGCTTTGCAACCTTCTTGGAAAACTCTACATGACCTACATTTACATGTGTTTACAGTGCTGTTTTAAGAAGACGTAAACAGTGTTGTCTTAATTAATTTATGTTTTGACTGCAGTTCTTATAACAATACAAATTGTTGCAACTTCAGGTATTTTAAGTGTGACATCACATGCATGTGTTTCTTTTTTAGGACCTGTAGAATCTGGCCACTGCATTAGGTTGTTGGAACAACTTACATTTGAATCTAGTTTTATTGCTTGTGCATTTTTCCCTAGAGGCAAATCAGAGCTTGACTCACAGGTTCTAGGCAGGTTTTGTTGCTCCGTCAATAAATGAGTTTCTTATTAAATTCAATTTTGTTCATTATAGTATTTCATGTATATCATGTCAGATAATTAGGAAAGTTTTAGTTTCCAGAAGAGAATAAATATCTATATACTTACTTTTTTTTTTTTTTTTTTTTTTTTGGGTAGAGTCATAGTTTTATTTCAACTTAATTCAATCTTCATTTACAGTGTTTAAGAATTAAGTAATCCATGCCCTTCAAGTTCAGTGTGGTATTTGACGTGTTGTAGCAGATTACCTATGCTTCTAATATCTTGAGGAAATATCTCAGGCATAATTTATTGAAAATTGTTGAGCAAAACTTTGTTAAAAATAAAGATAAACTCATCTGTTTTTTGCTATGGGTTTTGCAAATCCAAATATATTTTGTGCTGCTGATAGCTTACTTGGATTCATACTGAAAAACTATTGTCAGAGTGGGGCAGCTCAATTTGGTGGTAATTAGGAAAAGAAATTATGCTACCATAAGTCAGAAGTAAAATATAGAAGAATATGGTCTTGCTGTTACTAAAGTACTGTTACTGACATTGCTGCCGAGAAAAGAACGAAATAAAACTTTTGTCTTGTCAGTGCAGTTGAAAGATGTCATTAGCAAATTACCTATCATCTTGTCTTATGAAAAATTCCTGTAACCTTTTCTTGAACAAAATAATTTTATCGGTGACATCTCCATTATTTGCAGCCACAGCGGACACTCCCCGGCTGCCCAGCTCGGCTGCCGCTGTCACGCGCACTCCCCTAAATGCTGCTGCTCCTCTGACACAATCTCCTTCTCAGGGAAACTGTGGCATCCTGCCTAAAGCATCGCTGAGATGCGGGGACCAGACTGCCACCACGAGGAAAAATGTGGCTCTGCTGAGTGCCAGGGAAAGACCAGCAGAGCTTTTACCTCTTTGTAACAATGCATAAAGACAGAGACCTGGAGGGTGGAAGAGGAAGTCACTTTTTCCAAATTGTCACTTGCTATGCCCAATGGCATTTTTGGACCTTCCTGCCTCCTTTGCCAGGGCCTTGATGGTACAGCCAGCCCTGCCAGCCTCTGCCCATCCACACCAATCAAGTTACGGAACTCCAAGTGACAGACCAGTATTTAAACCACAAAGCTATTATGCACAATTTTTAATACTGCATTTCCTTTGTAACCATCAGCACACGCACTTTAATTACAGAGACAGAAAAATAATAGTATTTCTGCCAAATTTATGTCTTAGTGAATGCGTCGGCTGCACAACAGAACCAGCTGGAGTTCATGCAGAGGCTCCAAAGCAATGCCAGAGGATGAGGACCCCAGCTCCTCACAGAGCTCTCCTGTCTGCAGATGGTTTCACCCCCTCCTTGAGTAGGAGGGATTGGACATGGAAATAACCTCTCATCAGGAACCACGCTCAAAACAACACGTCTCCTATTTCCTAGGGAATATGAAAAAATATTTCTAGGAGCGAGGGCAGGGCATGGCATATGGTGGTGGGGTGTATCTTGTAATGAAAAAACATCCAGTGAGGATGAGTTATTAAGATGGGAAGTACTTCTTATAGTCAGCAAGGCAAAAGAAAATAGAAAAATAATGAAAATATTACCAAACCTGTGAACTGATTTTCTTTACTACATATTTTTTACCCTTTGCTGAGTATACCTGAGACTTCATCCCCACGAATTTCAGAAAATTGTCATGTTTGCCTTTCCCCGTTCTTTTTTATGGATTCTATAGGGGTTTAATACCCCTTTTTGTCCCCCTTTCACTTTACCATGATACAACATGAGTGACGGGGTGGGAAACCTACTGTGAGTAGGAGACTGGATGCAGACAGACATTCACATTCAACATGCCAACCTAGTAAAGCTAAGTATAACACATTTTTTATCTACTGCTGATAAGAAGTCCTCTCCACCTCTACGATTAGGATTCTTGAACAATATGATGTAAAAATGGTTTGTGTGAGTAATGCAGAATGCAGAAAGTAAAATCCTCAGAAAGCATGCTGTAGTCATTACTTGCAATAGGCTGCATTTGCATAAATTACGATGTCTCCTGTCATATTTTCATTAAGTTTATGATGACTTTCAAACAATAATTTAATCTTAATGCAATGCACCCAAGTTTTAATTTAAAGAAGCCATCTCCTGGTCGTCTCATGTTTAAAGCTGATGATGAGATAACTGTCTTTATAAATGAATTACCATTGGACCGTGACCAACAGGATCTGAGCTGAATCCATTAATTCCTAGTTCATCTTCAAAACCAAGTCTGTCATTAACCTTTTTGTCCTCCATCCCTTCGCCTAAATAATTTGCTGCATTCTTTATCAAACATGAAGTGCAACAACTTGTACATTTGCAGTCAAGACACTGAGAAATTTTTCACTAAGGGCTTTCATTGCAGAAAGCTCGAAACATCTTGCCACGTTCACTGAGAGCTTCAATTAAATTTTGATCAGTAATGTTACCCTAAATGTGGAAATTTCTGGTTTAAATGAGAGACAGACAGATTTCAGAATAGCACATGACAGAGGAGAGGGCAGAATGTTTCCATTAAAAGCCTGTGTCACAGAGTCCTCTTGAGCACTTCCAGATACATAAATTTACATCCCTTTGGTATCCCTCTTTTTGTCTGCCTGTTCACCACATGCCCTGTTCCCTGGGGCTTCCAATGCATTTCTGTGGTTTTTTATTATCTCTCATATCAGTAGATAGCGAATGGGGTGGGAATGGCAAAAAACAATGAAAAGAAAATGAAATGGCCTTGGATAAAATATATACTGGGGGAAAAAACAGCCAAAAACAGATAAGGAAAGAGAAATGGAAAAAGGAAAAATTAGCAAATTTAGTCCATAGGAGAGAGAGACAATTAAAGAATGAAATAGCTAGAATAAAGAAATACAAATTAATGTTGTCATTTCCCTGTCAGTAGCTTTGTAAATCCTATCTGTGTTAAAATAAATTATTTCAGAGCAGTATTCATACTTGTATATTATGAGATCAATAACAATAAGACAATTATATTTATGTAAGCATAATACAGGCATGTTGTGCCTGTAAGCAATTATGAGTGCCATTATCACTCAGATGACTTGGCAACAGTTATATAATAATTTCTTGTTTACAAGTATTTTATTATTTGATGTTCCATACAAACTTGATCCAAATCCTCTGGTGTAGTTATTTGCTAATAGTCCAAGTGTCAATGTAAACACTCAGTGCATTGATCTGTTCTTCATTGTCAACCTGGGTGAAGTCTTGCCCCCCACCCCCCCAAAAGTGGTAGGGCTGTAGGTGGATTGGCAATAGTCTGGCTGAGCTCTAGTAGCAGCAACCAGACTGGCTTTTCCTCTACTTTCCATGACCTTGGATTTGCTGGTGTGTGCTAAGCATTAATCATTATCACCAATGTGCCCCTTCTGAAGAAAACAGAAAATTCTGAGGAAAATGTGTCCCATGAAAGCAGGAGCTGTAGTCCAGTGGCATGCGTTTAACCATGCATTCCTCTAACCCTCCTTGGAAATTTCACAGCTTGTATTTTTTCCTCCAGGGGACATGATAAAATCTTCTCCCTTTCAGTGCTGTGTCTGGCTGATGTCTCTAAAGAAAACTTATTTATATAGTAGACTCCTGTGCTGGGGATAATCCATGTATATTAAATCAGTTGTCTTTCATAAAAAAGAAAAGTCACTTATACAGCCAGTTGCAAACTCTTGGGACCTGTTGATACAGGACAGAGCTGAAACAGCAGGGGCAGAAAGGGCCTGGGAGCATTCCTAGGAAGCAGCTTCACTCGAACACATGGGAAAATTGTCTTGGTAGGGATAGAGAATCATAGGATCATAGAATTGTTTATGTTGGAAAAGACATCTAAGATCATCAAGTCCACAGGTTAATGTATCACCACTACCATGCTCACCACATAAGCATGTTCTCAAGTGCCATACCCACACCTTTTTTGAACACTTCCAGGAGTGGTCACTTCACCACTTCTCCAGGCAGCCTGTTCCAATGCTTAACAGCACTTTCCATTAAGAAATTTTTCTTAACATCCAGTCTAAACCTCTCTTGGCACAATTTGAGGCCATTTCCTCACATTCTGACTCTTTTTACTTGGGAGAAGAAACTGACCCCCACCTGGTTCCACCCTCCTCTCAGGGAGTTGTAAAGAGTGATAATGTTCCCCCCTTAACCTCCTTTTCTCCAGGCTGAGCCCCACGCCCAGCTCCCTCATCTGCTCCTCATCAGATTTGTATTCTTCCCTTCCCCAGCTCCGTTCCCTTCTCTGGACACGCTCCAGCCTCTCAATGTCTTCCTTGCAGTGAAGGGTCCAAAACTGAACACAGGATTTGAGGTTTGGCCTCACCAGTGCCCAGTACAGGGGATGGTCACTGCCCTGGTCCTGCTGTCCACAAGCTGACATCCCTAACTCCACATTTCCCAGACTTCTGTGATCTCCTGACCTTTTCCCTGTCACTGTGGGAGGGAGCATATACCTGGTGAAGAACAATTGGTCTGCCCTAGGGCATTGCTTACATCCTCTTGTCTTTCACCATTGCAGAGCTTCAGAATCTAAAATAAATAAAATAAATAAATGGCTTTAAAATCAGCCTCTGTTGTTTTAAGTCCATATATCATGTGTTTTATATACAAGTTCTTCTCTCTTTTACAGGTTCATAAAAATTTGATTTCCCATAAAAATTGAAATATCAAAATCTCAATCCAAAAATACACTGCATCCTTTGAATGTATTATTAGAATGGAATTTAAATTTTTATTTCTGTCCTTAAACATTTCCCCCTGTTTTAGTTTTTCATTTTCTTAGCAAAATAAATCATCGCTCTTGTACCTTAGGGCCTTTGCTGTGATGATAAATAATTTCAAAACAGCTCCAATACGTGTTTGTTTGTTTGTTTGTTTGTTTACTTTAGAGGAGCTAAATAATCATAAGGATTATCATTAATAGAGGACATTTTACACTGAGACTGCAAGACATCTTTACTACTTATTGAGGCAGATAATTTAGTGACTTTGTTTCTTTTGTGAATAAGTGGGGTTTCTTTTTTTCCAAATGAAAAATATGCTGCAGATATTACAGATTCTAAATGTATTATTGAGAATTCTTCCTGTTAGTTTAAAATGCAAGATCTGTAAAGGACAGACAATGGCTATGAGCTATCAGTGAAACTCTCAGTGCTTTCTATTAATATATAATATAATATTCCTATTCATATATAATATTCCTATTCATATATAATATAAAACATCAATGAATGTTTGTCTTTCTGGCATATACTCATACTAACCTAAAAAAAGGCACTTTTGACCACTACCTTTTTTTTTTTTTCAATGTTAATATTAAATTACTTCTTTTGACTCAGTTTTGGTAACTGTCGTGGTTTGACACTGGCCAAACGCAAGGCACCCACGAAAACCACTTGCTCACCCTTCCCTGCCACAGCTGGGCAGAGGAGAGAAAATTTTGATGAAGGCTTCATGAGTTGAGATAAGGACTGGGAGAAAGCACTCCACGGGCAAAGCATGCTGAACTTAGAAGTACAAAGTGAGTTTATTACTAACAAAATCAGAAGAGGATAATGAGAAGTAAAATAAGCCCTTAAAAACACCTTTTTTTCCCCAACCCCTCCCTCCTTCCCACCGACAGCATGGGGAGAGAGGGGGGTTGGGATTTCAGTCGGTTCGTCACCTGAGGTTTTCTTCCACTGCTCAGGGAGAGAAGTTGCTCCCCTGTGAGACCGTGGGGTCTCTCCCATGTGAGACAGTTCTCCATGAACTTCTCCAGCGTGGGTCCAGTCTCACGAGCAGCAGTCCTCCCAAAACTGCTGCAACGTGAATTCCTCCCATGGGCAAACAGTCCTCCCAAAATTGCTGAGGCATGGATCACTTTTCCATGGGGTGCAGTCCTCCAAGGACAGGCTGCTCCAGCGTGGAAGCAGGGGCCCTCTCTCTCCACTGGCTCTTTCACTGGATCACAGCCTCCTCCAGGCACCCACCCGCGCTGGCATGGGCACCTCCCCCACAGGCTGTGGGTGGATCTCTGCATTCCCTGTGGACCCCCAAGGGCTGCAGGGAGACAGCTGCTTCACCATGGTCTTCACCATGGCCTGGCACCTGGAGCACCTCCTCCTCCTCCTTCTCCACTGACCTTGGTGTCTCCATGTTGTTTCCCTCACATGTTCTCACCTCCTCCTCTTCCCTAGCTGGAAATAACTCTGCACTGCCACTTTGTTTTGGTTTTCTTCTTAAACATGTTATCACAGACGTGTTGCCATCATCTCTAATTGGCCCAGCCTCGGCCAGCAGCATGTCCATCTTCAGACCCATCAGGGACTGGCTCTGCTGGACATGCTGGAAGCTTCTAGCAGCTTCTCACAGAAGCCATCTCTGTGGGCCCCCTGCTACCAAAAACCAGGCAGTGTAAAACTAACACAGTAACCTATCTCTAAGCATAAATTCCCAGTAGGTCCACAATAGATGAATGAGCTAACAAAATTTTTGGTTTCTTCTTTTAAAATTTTACCTTTTTGATGTCATATATTTTTGCTAAAAATTTAAGTGAACCTGTAAATATATGATACATCCCATTGTTGAACAGCTAGAATAGTTGACTCCATAATTATATCTTTAGAAGGTAAAAAAATAGGAATCATAAGAAGAAATTCACTTTAGAATCTTAATTGTAGGTTATTCATGTTAAGTGTTTATGTTGCTTCTTACCATAAGGGTACTTGGAGCATGTATTTTTGCTCTTATCTGTGGATAAAGCAAAATAATTTACAAATTTGTTTTCAAGTGTTGCATTTGCTGTGAGCAATACTCATACACATGCTGTGAGTATTGTTATGAATTAGCTTTTGACAGGTGTGACACAAGAAAATACAATATTAACTTATTGGTGAATATAGCTTTTAATTTATTCCATTCATATTCATATTGTTGACATCATTTAAAGTAATGTACTTCTCTAGGAAGAGAACCACAAGATCCTTTCTAATCCTTTTTACTATGTTTCTTTGGGGAATTTATGATCATACAAATTTTTTTTTCTATCTATTTGTAAGAAAAAGTTAGTGATTTTTAATTAATTAATCTTACCAGAATGAGAACATCATCCTAGGGTTCAGTTAAATACAGCTGGATTGCACTAAATCCATGCATGGGGCTTGTTTCAGAACAAGAATCTATGTAAGATGTTATTCAATAATAACTACCTGAATTCATTAATCTATTCTAATTAAGAAATAAACAAAAGTTGATATATGGGATTGCAGGAACTTCCAACAGGCTTGGAATTTTTTTACAAAATTTGCCTAAGTTTCCAATAGGACCAAAAAAAAAATCAACGACTTATGTATTAAATCTGTTGGCGATGCCGAAGTATTTCTGAAAGTGCTAGCTTTAAACTGGTCTGAGTCTTCATGTAGGTCAGACCTTTCTCTGAAATATAAAATAACACAATCTCTTCTGTAGTGTACGCAACATAAAATAAATAAATCAATGAACATAATAGTCCTTGACAAAACTGATAATAGCTTTCCCAAGACTGCAGTCCTTACATAGAGAAATTGTACTTCACAAGAAAAAAAAGAAACATGTGGTGTAATAGATAAGAGGCTACTCATACTGATTACTCTGTCTGATAAACCATACAAATCAAATCAGGCTCATCAAGTGCTCTTGACTAGAAAAGAGAATAAAAAGAATATGTTCTTTATATTTGAAATATACGACTTTGGGCAAAAAGATTTATCAGTAATATGTAAACCTTCAAACAATGGAAAATTAATAGATGAGATAGAAAAGCAACTAATAATAATATTCAAACAAACAAACAAAAAGAAATCCTCATAGTACTTGTGACTATGGGACAATGAGAGGTATTCCATTAACAGATGCAATCAGTTTGGCACAAGACTGTAACAACATCTTAGGTGTTCTCAGCAAGAATTGAAGCACTTCTTCCAAGGGATCCTCAGGTCTTGGAGTTATAGAGTGAGGTATTAGGTGCAGTCAAAAAAAGTAAAACCACTTTCCTTTTCTTTTTGATAGATGATCATTATTTTACAGTGACAATTAGAAATTCCTGAACAACCTGGAAATAAAATTAAGTTACCAGAGTAGAATTCACAGCGTTGTGTGAAGACTATGTATAACTTGCTAAGAGACTGGGCTTTAGTAGTTGACATAACATGATGTTTTTATCTTCCTCTCCAGAAAATACTAAGGAAATTTTTGCTATCCTGCAGCATGTCCTTCAATGTATTTTATTTCACCAGCACCAATAGTTTCTGGTCATATAATCTTTACATTTAGGGATACAATTTACAATTAAAAAAAGTGATTTGGATACAAATCCAGAGCAGTTTTGCCCTCTCCATTACATAATACTGACTATTGATCAACATTACAAGATATTGACCAGGATGATCCTAGTGTTGCCTTCTGGACTTTTTAATCATTGAAACTCAGGGAATTCTGTTCAGAGATAAGTATAACTTCCTAACACAAGAAACATCCACAAAAAAAGCCTTAACAAACTAATGTGTTATTGTTGCTAAACCATTCTCAGTAATTATTCATTGAAGTAATTCTCAAGTTCTTTCATATTGTGGACAATTATTCATCCATTCATGACTGCTTTACTTTTGGATCTCCTTCTTCCAGATTTTATTTAAGCAGATGCAGTGCTTCATTCTCTTAGAGACAGTGGCATTAGGACCTTGAAGTGAGAACTGATTCAATAAAAAGTCAGTTTCACACAGAGATTTGAGCTGCTTGGTTATATTTGAATAGAACAGCAACATATTTACTGACTCTGTTTTCATTGAACATGGTCTGTCTTGTTTTTCCATGTTATTTTTAACACCCCTTTTCTTTGCCTGTGTTTGCGATCCTTTTCATTTTGCTGTTAATTTCAAGTTTGAACACAGGTGTATCATGATAAAAGTCATAATGAAGTTGGATAAAATGCAATCATGAAAGTCCAGGAAAATTTTTTTACTTGTTCAGCCAGTTTATATAAGATCTGGAAAGCTTAAATAGAGAAAAGAATTTGACTGCAGACTTCATCAGCAGTGTCATTAGCTGGCTAGTTGCAGTGTTTGGAAGGTCTTGTGATCAAGTGACAGTGTCAAACTGATGGCTGAAATTTGGAGTTATTCATCACATGATGTGAGTCAGGCCCTCAGTTTGCAGCAGAAGTCTTCTCTATTGAGTGCAAAATAAAAGAGAAAGTTTTTGAAAAGCCCTAACAATCTTACTGTCATGTAGATGGAATTTAATAAATTATGTTGCTTTAGACATTGAAACATTATATCAACATTTGTTATGGTCCTTAGGAAAGAATAACTCCCATTGAATTTTTAATAACTAAGCTCTGACAAAACAAGGGTTGAATATTTTTGAATCTATGAGTACCGTAAGGTGTTATCTAAGCAAGGTGTGCTTATTTTTTGTGTTGACAATGAATAAATCCCGACAAAACCAGGAATTATCTGTGAATGCGGCAAGATCACTACCTGAATCCATAATCAGAAAAGATAGCTCTAGGGAAGTCCTGATAGCATCTACTGCATGTTTCTTTTGGAACTTTTTGATATCATTACTTTTGCCCCTATGGTTTCCTGTGGAACATTTAACTTCAGGTGGTATTGTAGGGACAAAATAGTTGTACAATAATGGACTTTTTTGGCTGGGTCACTTTGTTCTCCATATTTTTATACTATATTGCAAATGGCCTGAAAGATTAACTGTAATGACCAAACCCACTGAAATGTAGGTAGCACATAATTGCTTCCATTGGCTGCAGCATATCATATCTGGTCCCGAATTTTTCTGTTAAACCCAGAGAAGCACAAAGTATTTCAGCTGACTCTTTCCCTGCATCTAAAACACCATAGGTCTTTAATCCTTTACAGGACAAGCTGTAACTGGAAGTCAGTAGTAACTCACAGTGTTAAGAATATTTGTGCTTGGCAGCTGCACGAGTGTTAACTCTGCCCTGCTTTTGCACGGTCTTTTGGGTGACAATCAAAAGCCAGACAGACCACAAGAATTTGTACATCTTTCCACCAAACTGTCATCTACAGTGATATTCCCGAGAGAGCATGGCTAGTGCCATGCAAACAGTGTCAGCCTATGAGTTTTGGGTGTATTGGGATCCCTATCACTAATCTTAGTACAAGTCTTATTTTCACATATACTTAATCATATGGACCTCATTCCCTTCAAGTTCAGATCATATGCTACACCAAAAGGTTCTGACATCTTAACCTTAACCTTCTTAAATTAAATAGTGATATTTAAGTGTCACTGACCTGAGTTCTGCTGTATTAACCCTTAGCAATGAAGTAAGCCTAGAATCAATGTTTAACAGACGAACAGGTTTCAATGAAGTTGTTCCTCCTCTGCATGGGAAGTTCAGTGATATGTATATGACCTTTCATCACTACACTGATTCATGCTCATTGTAGTTTTAAAGTTTATATTCAAGAAGTAGCAAATGTATCAGAATTATTTTCCAAATAGTCCCTACATTAGTACCTTAATGTGTTGCTGACATTTTATTTCTTATATACAAAATGGCAACCACCTTTCATGAGGAAACTGGGAGATAAAACTACTTTTTCTCATTCCTTGCAAATGCTGCAAAGATATCCTTCTTGTTAAGTATAATCATTAATATTAAAAGTCAGCTAGATACATAAATATCTTAGACTTTAATCCATCTACAGTAATTAAAATTTTATAAAATTGCTCTCTGTGTCTTTCTCGATTGATTACTTATGACTTTAAGCCACTCCAGAACTTTCATTAAGTATATCACTTTTGAAATGGATTATTTCACAAATGTGTTCAGCATATTATATTATACAAAAACTTTGGGAACAGTTGCATTTAACAGCTATTATACCCACATGTTGTTTAATCTGAGCCAAGTTCCTTCAGGCACAGCTTAACTATCCCTTCTGCTCATATAGAAGCATCTGTGCCATGAATCTGTGAGAGTATTTCATTGTGTGCTCTGCCAGTGGTAGCTCCTCAGAACTCTGCAACAACTTGCACTGTGGGCATCTGAAGTGATGTTTCTGCATATTTATAAATTCAGGTTTTTGGAGACTATCTGTTATTCACAGAACACAATATAGTACTGTTAAATGTGTATTTTATACAGCACAGGAAATACGGCATCTAGTTATTATGGTATCTGTAGGTTTGGTTCTTATTCTTTGTTAATTTCTTCTAAATATCAATTTGTACATTTTTTTCCTATATCGTATTGATTCTATCCCTTTTTGTTATGTTCTTTTGCAGAGAAAAGAAAACTGGATGTAGACCATGGCTGTGGGAAATTGGGCGAGAAGGAATATCCACATTCTGTAGGATATTCCGGCTTTTCCTGCCTGCAATCTTCTCACGCAGAAATTGGCATTCGTGAGTTATATCAGTGTTCATTATTTATACAATTCCCAACATGAATTCATTCTTCTGAAAACTGTGCCACTTACTATGCGTTTCACATGACTGAAGCCAAGTAGCCATAAATAGCATCCTATTGTCCCTACTTCGAGAGGTAGTTATGGCACGTGGAACTTGTAGGATTTTAGCTTGAAACCCATTTAAATAAGTTCTAAATCTGTGAGTTCTAAATCTTCTCTTCTCTAAACCCATCTGATTTTATTGTTTTGTATTTTCACAAATTCCGATATTTTTTGCCAGTGGTATAGCAATATCAAATCAGGCTGTCTGGTTTATTCCCACCATTTCAAAAAGTAGCTTAAAGAAAGGAAAACACTATAATTTCCCATGATTGGAAGAACATGAATATTTTAGTGCCCATAGCTTCAAAGTTATGCAAGGGATTTCTTTGAATGTAGTTTGTTCCTTTGATATCAACACTACCAAGTATGCAAATAGAGATATCAGAAAGCTGTGAAATCACACAGCTACAAGAGGTAAACACTTGTTTAAGAACACATACTTATCCTAATTGCTCGAGTAATTTACAGTCATTTCCTTTGTTTCTTCTAAGTGCTTCTGTAACATGAGAAAATTTAGTCCCAGAATGACAAAATAAGGGAAAGAAGTTTTGTTTCATCTTGAGACCGAGGGCCAAATGTCTACCTCTACAGGTTTCAACACACTTTTGTAGTCAATGTATGAGTTCAGATTCCTATTTTTAAGCATTGAAAATTGAATATACTGGCTATTAGGAATATTTGGAACACAGAAACTGCTATTCCAGTAACAGTGGTAAATGCTGCAGAATTTGAATATCTCACCCTGCACTGCAGATATCCTTGCAGTTTTCTTCCATGAAAGGCCATTGCCTCCACCCTGTTGTGGTTGTGTAGCAAAGTATGAACACGCTTGCAGAGAAAACTTGCAATTACATCAGGATTATTAGGGTAGTGTCTTCCTGAAAATCCTTTGACTCCTATTAAGTATATCTTTATCTTCAAATGAAGTGACATTATCCAGCACTGAACAGATATTGGAGCAGAGAATGGGAAAGCAGGCAAAAAAAAAGAAAAAAGAAAAAAAGGGGGGTCTCGCCATTTCCTCTGCTCTAACTGTATTTTAATAGAAGAGCAGAGCCTAGCAAGCTGTCAGTGTGGCACCTTTCATGAGCACATCTATAAATACTCTTTTAAAAAATGGCTATAAATCATGTTTTGTCATTGGAGAGCATAAAGGGAAATTATAGTTTTTCCACTGACAAAAGCGGGGGTGGGGGGAGGGGGAGTCATGGCTCTAAAGTCACCTCTACTCTTATTTTCCATTCTAATCTAGTCTGCTTTTCATTCTGCAGCTGAGCGATTGATTCAGTTAGGCATTAGTTTTCTTGGCTTGCTTGATATCAAAGACTTTAAGCATTTGCAGCCAAAGAGTGGATTCTTTGTCTAAGCAATCAAGGGTTGTATCAGGGACTGCAACCCCTGTGAGGAGGGAGGGCAGCAAATCCACCAGTAACAAGGAAAACTTAGACACACGAAAAATTGCTTCTACACAGCACAGAAACAAGAAGCTACAATGATCTTGCTAATAGCTCTTTTCCTGCCCTCTTGACCTCAACTGATTAAGAGAGACTAATACAGCCTCGAAATCTTACAGCCTTTCTGCTCACAGAGGGGACAGATGCTGTGTGTTCCATTGCAGTAAAACCTCTCTGCTGTGTGGAGAAATAGCAACAGTGATTGCAGGACTTAGCCCTTAACACCGACACATCAGACTCTGCCATTACCAGCACTTATGATCAGTGATGAAGAGAGAATTTTAAAACTTAGAAAAACAATTGTGTTTCTGCTCCCAGTAACATTTGCCAGGTCAAATGCTTGGATCCAAAGATATGCTTCCATATCCTTGTGAGGGTGGGCTGGTTTTGACTGGAGTAGAGTTCATTTTCTCATGATAACTTGTATGGGGCTGTGTTTTAGATTTGTGCTGAAAACAGTGTTGATAACACAAGGATGTTTTCCTTATTATTGAGCTTTGATCAGAGAGTCAAGGCCTTTTCTGCCACCAGAGAGTGGGCTGGGGGTGCACAGGGAGTTGAAAGAGGGCACAGCCAGGACAGGTGACCCCAACTGACCAAAGGGATATTCCATAATATATGTCATCAAGCTCAATTTATAAAGTGTTGAAAGGAATGAAGGTTTTGTCTTTACAAACCGGCTGTGGGCCTGCAGTAGATAAGACTAACACCGAAAGATAAAAGAAACAATGGGAAGAATTCCACCGATGGATGAATAGAATGCAAGAGATTTGTCCTCACAAATCTGTGTAAGTCTACTGCTAGACAGATTTGTGTATTGAAAGATGAAAGAAACCATGGCAAAAACTATGAATTCCTGGAACTATGAAATCAAGGGGGGGTTATACACTAGAAGGGAGCCTTAGGTATTAGGTGTTCCGGGAAGTCTGTACCTCTCAAGTACCTCAGCCAACAGGGAAAGAGAGAGGGACATGCGGCCGGGAAATTAGGATATAAAAGGAGGCTGCGCCCACCAAAAATTCGAGAGACCCCAGGGGAATGCCCCATGGCCTCTCCCTTTATTAGAATAAAGTAAAAGGAGTCCTCTGTCTCCTTTTTAGACATAAACCTCTGGTGTTTGTGGATTAATTTTCCTGCAGTGTGATGAAGAAGGAAGGGGGGACATTTGGAGGGATGGAGTTGGTCTTCCCAAGTCCCATTATGTGTGATGGGGCCCTGCTCTCCTGGAGATGGCTGAACACCTGCCTGCCCATGGGAAACAGTGAGTTAATTCCTTGTTTTGCTTTGCTTGAGTGCATGGCTTTGAATTTCCCTGTTAAACTGCCTTTAACTCAAGCCATGAGTTTTCCCCATTTTACTTTTCCAACACTCCCTCCCGTCCCACTGTGTGGGAGTGAGCTACTGGCTGCAGTGCTCAGTTGCTGGCCAGAGAGACAACCATGACAAAGGGACAAGATCTGGGTAATGCTCAGTTCTGATATTTAGTCACAAAACCCATTTTTCAGAGAAACAAAACGGGTGTGTAGGCTGAATATGAAGGGCAGTAGCTCTAACATGTCCCAGACTGACTGATGGAAGATCAAGGAATCTTTCTTGTGCTAAAGCACTCCTGTTATAATCATAGGATCATAGGGGTTGGAAAAGACATCCAAGATCATCAAGTCCAACCTTTGACCAACCTCTACTATGCCAGCCAAACCACAAAACAAAGTGCCATGTCCAGTCCTTTCTTCAACACCTCCGGGGATGGTCACTCTACCACCACCCTGAGCAGCCCGTTCCAATGCCAGACCACCCGTTCACTGAAGAAATCCCTTTGGATAACTAACCTGAACCTCCCGTGGTACATCTCGAGGTTAAATCCTCTCATCCTGTTATTAGCTGCCTGAAAGGGCCCAACCCCACCTGTCTCCACTTCCTTTCAGGCAGTTGTAGAGAGCAAGAAGGTCTCCCCTGAGCCTCCTTTTCTCCAGGCTGAGGCCCCACAGATCCCTCAGCTGCTCCTCACTATACTTGTGCTCCAAACCCTTTCCCAGCTCTGTTCTCTTCTCTGGACACACTCCAGCCCCTCAATGTCCTTCCTGTAATGAGGGGCCCAGAAGTGGACACAGGATTGGTGGTGTGGCCTCACCAGTGCCCAGTACAGGGGATGGTCACTGCCCTGGTCCTGCTGCCGCACTATTGCTGATACAGGCCAGATGCCAATGCACCTCTTGGCCACCTGGGCACTACTGGCTCATGTTCAGCTGCTGTAACCAGCACCCTCAGGTCCTTTTCAAGCTTTCCAGCCACTCTGCCCCCAGACCGTAGCTCTGCAGGGGGTTATTGTGACCCAAGGGCAGGACCCAGCTCTTGGCCTTTTTGAACCTCACACAATTGGCCTCAGCCCATGGATCCAACCTGTCCTGATCCCTCTGCAGACCCTTCCTGCCTTCCAGCAGATCAACACTCCTACCCAGCTTGGTGTCATCAGTGAACTTACTGAAGGTGCACTCGATCCCCTCAACCAAGTCATCAATAAAGATATTAAATAGGACTGGCCCCAGTACTGAACCTTGAAGAACCCCACTAGTGACCTGGCACCAAATGGCTGTAAGCATTCACGACCAAAAGATACAGGCAGAAATTATTTAAGTCTCTTTTTCATTGAAATATTCTAAGCACGGCCTGGAGCTTGGGACAAACATTTGATATATAAAAAACCCCAACAAAATCAAAAACCTCTTGAACATAAACAGGTCTTTAGAAATTAAGTTAAAACTTACAATTTTCATGTGTCACTGAAATATCAAAAATGGCACAGAATGGAGAAATTAATATGTGTTTATAAAGGTCTGGAAAGAATCCAGCAATGAAATGCTGAATCTGAGTTTAGAATACACTTAGAATAAAAAAATACCAGTCCAAGGCACATATAACCCTCTCAACTTCAGGATCAACATTATCCAGAACGCGTGAAGACATTCTTAAAGGCAGCCAGCATTGGCACAAAAAAGCCCAGAGGACTTGGTGAAGACTTGAATGAAAGAAAGGGATTAATTAAAATATGGTAACTAGAATTTGAGAGAATCTGACAAGCTTCCACTAAAAAAATCATGTGTCATCTGTACACATGGCAGCAAAATTATATCTCCCACGGCTGAGGAAACTGTAACAAGGCTCTCCTATTGATATGGAGAGCCACAAAAGTGAGAGCTGGTATGTTCACCTTGCTGTTGAAATACCTTGTGACTTATAGCCATTGATACAAGTCTTTCCTTCGAGGATGTGATATCCCATAGAAACATTTTAAAACCTCACATCTGCACAAAGGAGCACAACTTAGTGGGGTTTTTCTTCTTCCTTACGAATTCATTGATTTAATGTTGAAGAAACATATTCCATGACTGTTTTAATGGCTTTCAGCCATTTTTCTGCCTCTGAATTCTGTGTGCCTTCCATGCAGAGATAAGTTTCAGACATAGGAAAACTATAGACATGATTTTATAATTCAGAAACAGGACCAACTGAGCATGAGACTAGGAATGGATCCCTTAAACAAAGAGAATTCATTTTGCTTGTTGTCATAGCTATCATATTGCACACACAGAGAAATATATATATATATATATATATATTGCCATGAGGATGTTTATTATTTGTCTGGGGGAATATACCTGTCTGAGGCCATCTGTTCAGAAGGATTTATGACTCCTGATGATATTAACAAAGAAAGATCACAAAAAATCAGAAAAAAACTTTTATACTTCCAATCAGTTTACCACAACATGAGCATTTGACATTGCATAATGTACCCATCAATTTTAAGCCATTTTCATTTGCACTATGTATCAGTAGCAATCTTATCAAGAGTAATGCCTGGAGTCAAGTTGCAGAATTTACAACTAATACATCAGATGTGATTTCAGTGTGTGTCTGAGTTTTGGGGTATGGGGAAATATAAAACTTGCCCAGAGCAGCAGATGATCAGATTTCAGTGATAAGTAACAGAAAAACTTGATAGAATCACCTTGGACTCAGTAGTCTCACATGGGCACACCAGCCATATGAAACTTGGGTATAAAAGATGGGGGAAATGAAAGTTTGAAAATAAAGAGAAATTCTGAAGAAAGGAAAACTGTAGAAATACAATATTGTTAAAGAGTGAATTAGTGAGGAAGGAAATTATATTGAATTGTATCTTATATGTATCTCTCAGATGATCTGGGGCTGTACTTATCAGATAGGAGATGAAAGAAGCATAGAAAGAAATAATGTTGTGTCCTTTACTTGTGCAGGGTCACCTTACAGATCACTTGATTGTCATGATAATCTACAGCAGGCCTGTTACGCTAATTCCATTGTGTACATACCCATTTCATCCTGCTCCAAATGATAACAAGTCTGGCAAAACAATGCTTTATGACACTGGCTCGAAGATTGATCAATAGCTGAGCAGAAACGCACATACTTTTAGCACCTGTGCTAACATATATAGATTTGCAAAACCAGAGGAACTCCACTGCCTCTGACTGGCTTTTTAAAGCTCACCCTGAGCATCCAAAATTATTGACAGAGAGGTGAGAGCAATAGTGCCAGTTATCCTGCTCCTAGATGAAAAGAGAAGCACATTAATGAGCTCCTTTTTCTTTTGGCATGATACTTTATTACAGAAAATAATGCACATTTCCAGACACTTGCCAAGAGGGGATACACAACCCACTTCCCCACCTGCACCTACTACTGAAAGTTGCTTTAAAACTCTAATATGCCCTGACACTTCTGAGTACCCTGGGAGAGCAGAGCTGGCTGTCTCCAGTAATCCAGCCTGTTAGCAGGTGCTGCAAATCCAGAGGCAGATGTTAATTGATTCACACTGACAGCTTTGGCAGATTCTGCTCGTTAGCCTACGCTGAATGTAACTGCAGCCAAGAGTATCTCCCTGAGCAGAGGAGGGTTAAGTAGTCCTAGAGTGCTAATAAGACTTTGCCTTAGGAGGCAGATGAGCTTGTGCCTGTTTTTTGTTTTGGCTTACAGCGTAACTGGAGAGGGACAAAAGTACGAGGAATATGCAGGTATGGGTGATGTCAAACCCTAGGTGATTTTGAGATTATCCTTCCATGTACAAACCCTTAAATTTTCATCTGTTTGCCTATCCTGGTTTTGGTTTATCTGTTACAGTGAAAGTGTTTTAGATTAGAGCTGTTTTACTGCAAGATGTGGTGATTAATATTGACTCTGTCCTCCAGGAGTTGCATTGAGGAGAGTTTCAGAATAGATGTTTACTCCCTGTTTGATGGAACTAAGTCTCTGCCGATTTCTTTTCCCTAGCCAGTATCACTAAAAAGTAAATAGTGGAATAAGAGGTAAAAAATCTCATTCTCATGAGATGCCAAACACCTTGGTTGTTCTTGAAAAGACTGAGATTCCCTTTGTGTTGGGATCTGAGTTAGGAAATTATGCTGGTTTTGTTTTGTTGGGGTTTTTTTTTGGTTTTGTTTTTTTTAATGTGAAAGCAAAGAAGGAAATAGGAAAGCAAATAGGAAAGTGTCAATACCAGTAGGCTTCTTTAAATGTCAGTCCTAAAATATCTGTGGTATGTAAAAGCTTGTTTTATCTTAGACCAAATGTGATTTGAAGATCTTTTTCAATTATAATGACTGAGGAAAAAAACACTCAGGCCTTACAGCTCTATATTTTGTTTTATAAAACAGACCTCTTATGAAGCTGAAAGAATTTTTTTTAAAACATGTTGTATAATTTCTAAACTTATAAACTAATATTTCCCCAAGATACACAAATAAACTCTGTGTTGAGACCTAAGGAAAAGAGCAATCTAAGAATAGGCAGGACTCTATGCCTCTGAGTGAAGACATTCACAAATGACAGTCCTCTTGGCCAGTGACAGTGTAGCTATTAAATGTTATGAAAATGAAATTACTGTGAAAAAGAAATAAGTTAATCTTAAGAAATAGCTCAAAATCCATAATTTCATTTTGAAACACTGAGAAAGCAGGTTGGTTACTTTTGAAGGCAAGTATGGAGGAAATGTGATATTTTCACATCATACAAATATTACAAAAAATAGGGATATTTTTGACATCCTGACTGGAAACTTGATAAAAATGGAGTAGAAAGCAAAGCATTCTCTTTTCTGTCTCAGTTATTGGCACTGCATACTGATCTTGTACTGCCTTGTCTCTCTCCACCTCTAAAACCTCTGCAGTGCCAGCTACATTAAGCACTTGCAGTATTTTTCTGTTTACTTCAGACCCCAAACTTTACACTCATTTTCTGTTTTAGTAGATGATGACCAGCTACACCTCTAAATCCATAGCAACAAATGTTTGTCTGTCTTTGTGTTTGGGGAAGGGAGTGAGGAGAGATGCTAGGCTGTTTAAGAAATCTTATACCATTGTTCAACAGAGATAAGTTTTTAATCCACTACAGGGAGGAAAAGGAGCATTTATGTGATAGAGGATATACTGGCATAGTGAGAGAGGGAGATAACGGTTGAAAGAGCTGCCTGAAGGGACTTTTGTGCTTCCAAGTCCTCCAGACCTAAAGAAGCATTTGAGGAGTGTCTGTCCCTTAATTAATGCAACAGCATGTGATAATTTAGCCTCTGAGAAGCCTGGGTTTGAATTTTTTTTTTTTTAAATCTGACAAATAAGCCAAGGGGATTTGCTTTTTCTGTTTAGGAGGAAGTGAGGACGAATGGCTTGGGGAGGCACTGAATACTTAAACAGATTTGAGCTGTATAAAAGTTACAAGTGATAGCTTATTTCGCCTAATATGCTATTTGCCTTGTGTAATAAATGTAAGCAGGAGTTCTTATGACTCAAAACTACCAGTGGTTCATAAAATATTTGTGATATTGTAGCTTGGACCACAAATAATTTAAATGTAGAAATCATCTTGAAAATCAGCCTGTTGGCTCTTTTGGAGGAATCCAGGCAGTGTAATAACTGCTACCTCAAAACTGATAGCTTCCAGTGTCTTAGTAGACATGTATTTTAGACACACCAAGTGTGTCCACCCAAATAACTTTACATAAACACATTCTCCATGTATCTCTATGGGGTGACTCTGACTTGTTTAATTTATATTGGGAAAGAAATTTAGTTAGAAGTTTCAGTTTATGAAGATACACATTGCCATAGTTGTCACATTTCTCCCTCTTAACTCATATTTCCAGGAAGTATCTTAATGTAATGATAGCTTCTAATACTTAAAACTTCAGGCAGCCAAAAGTCAGAAGCCAAGTGGACTCTGTTGCAAGTGGACGCTCATTACAGCTTGCTTTTGTGACCTGCTTGGGTACTGTCCTTTCTCTGTAAACCATTTCATTACAGTAGAGGTAAAAAATAATTTTAGAATAGGAGAAATTGTCCTTGCTGTTTCAAGGTGTGGATGACAGACCATGTACTTTGAGTATTTGGCTCTTGTCATTCTTTTATTTGGAAAATTAACAGAAATTAATGCCTGTGATAAATACTTTCACCATAAAGAGTAAGATTAGAAATAGCTTTTTCCTTTTTTTTCCTTCCTTGTGCCCCCTGTGCTCCTACTCCTTGTATTTAAAGTTTTGCTACTGTCAGATATGCTGCATTGCCATGGACTTAGTTAATGGTACTGGGTAGCATTATTTACTGTGGAATTACTGACTTCTTGTTAATGTTTTTAGCTAGGAAATGACCTGTCACTGGGCTGATGCAAGTAGTTATTGCTCCGTGCTGTCATTCTAAGCCCTATTGTACCATTTAGGTGCACCCTTCCGGTGTGTCTGACCATTCCTTGACAAATAAAGACAAAAACTGTGGTCTGATACAGTGGCAGTAGGCTTCACGGGATAGTCAGTAGCAATCCTCAGTGTCATGCATGACAGACTTTGGTTGCCATAGTGATAGCAGCACCATTTGTCTCCTAAAGGTGACAGTTTTTTTTCCCCCAAGCTCTTTAAATGTTTGGTTGAAAGACTCTGACGAAACTATTTGATATTGATCAGTGAGTGACTGAATGCCCATTGCCAGCAACAGCATTGCATCATTCACCAGAATGGGCTTTAATGAACAGACTCAGGCACTTCCATTTTTCCCAACCTCCTTATCAGTTTTACTCTTTTTTTTTTTCCTTCTCTTTTTGTTTTTTGTTCCTTTTAATAATAAATAAGGATAGCTTCAGTAACTCAGCAGAACAATTGTGCTACAGTTTTCTTGTTTTGAGAGTACTGATGGGGGTTGACCAATAGGGTCATCTTTTAATGGTTGAAATAATCCTTCAAGTAGACAAAAATATTTCTTTGTGGTTCATCACATAGTGCACTGGTTCCCCTCTGCCCCATGTCTCTTGTTTCAGGGTGCCAGCTGTTGAGATCCTTGGAAAAAGTTTTTAATTTTTGCTGGAGTCTTTCTGCCCTATCTTCTTCAAGATATTATTTCATTCCCACTCAGATTTCTCTTCTCCCACAAATGTGTCTCTTTTCCAGTGCCTAGCAGGACAATTATTAATCTGTCAAGAAATGCTGAGTTGAGATTCCAGCAGGTGAAAGAGACAGGATCTGTCTTGTACCTTTTCTCAGGAGTGTACAAGGATTGTTGTTCTGATGACCTACCTTCTCTTAAATATATCCATTTGTTCCTATATGATTCTTCAGCAGCTGTTTCCGAGGCTGGTGATACCAGTCAGCCATATGATGCCAGGTTTTCTCACTGCATGGGATTTCTTTCTTCTCAAGCATTTCAAAGCAAACCCACCATTGTTTTCTCAAGGGTTTATTCCAGGGGCTTGGGTTTGATGGGGTCTGCCAGCTACTTCATTTTTGAGTGATTTAGTGGAGATGCATAGTTCATGTAGAAAGGCAGTTAATGTTACAAAATAGAGCAAGGAGACTCATCTAGCTAAGGAGAAATATTATCTGAACACTTAGGGCTGATACTTAGGAAACAAATCACAATTTTCTTTTCTTTGACCACAACAATTCCTGTTCTTTCACTGATGAGACACTTCCCACCCCAGCATGCACCCCACCCTACATCTTATTCCCACATGGCTGAAGTTGCTGGGTTGATGTTTGTTAGGACGTGGGGTTTTGTCCTTGCTTGATCTGGAACTCATTCCTGGCTTGCTGCAGGAAATGTTATAGTGGTTTTCATGATTGTTTGTAGCTGCAGCATCAGTGGAACTAATTCTAGATGACCTTTATTCACTGATTCTTAAGTGTGTCCTAAGATCTCCAAAAGCAGTTTTCAGGGTCTGAGCTCCCCATGATGAAACATGCAGAATAATACAGGCACGAGACAGCTATAAGTCTGGAGTGAGTGGTGTTTACTTCCACTGAATCTGTGGCATCTTCTGCCTGAATTGGAGTGAGCTTTTCCAGCTATTGTCATAGGAAAAGAGGAGAGCAACACACAGCAATACTTAATGCATTTCAAAATATGATGATGCTTTTACAGAGAGCTGCTACAGAACTCTATTTTAAATAGTAAAAGGGATTCTTGAGTTGCTGCTGGCTTATTTTGTTGGGTTTTTTCCCCTTNCAAAATAGAAGAAAATAACTGGCTTTGAACCTTCTGTTGGTATAAGCTTTTTCAGTTTGCCTGTCTGGAGTCTTAGGTATTTGCAATATGATTTGTCTAGTCAGGGAATGTAAGCTTACTAAGACATCTTGAAGTGATTTCATGGTTTGTACATTTTAAAAATTATAAGTCACAATTTAATCATGAGTAATACCAAGTGAGCAGTCTTCAAGATGGTCTGCTTTTAAAACTTCAGAAAATGTGAACTTGAAGTANTTTCAGGGTCTGAGCTCCCCATGATGAAACATGCAGAATAATACAGGCACGAGACAGCTATAAGTCTGGAGTGAGTGGTGTTTACTTCCACTGAATCTGTGGCATCTTCTGCCTGAATTGGAGTGAGCTTTTCCAGCTATTGTCATAGGAAAAGAGGAGAGCAACACACAGCAATACTTAATGCATTTCAAAATATGATGATGCTTTTACAGAGAGCTGCTACAGAACTCTATTTTAAATAGTAAAAGGGATTCTTGAGTTGCTGCTGGCTTATTTTGTTGGGTTTTTTCCCCTTAGCCTTTGCAAGCCAAAGAAACTGCATGCAGTTATTTTCTTTTCAGAAAGTTTGCTTTTTATAATACATGACATAGAGGAGTTCATGCTTTTTTCTGCCCTTGAAGTACTACTGAATAATAATGTTTAATGAAAGAAGTTGTCTAGACTCTTTCTCTGTCCTTGGTCAAATTTCTCTCACAAGTGTTCACTGTTCCTCTTCTCAGTGACTCATTAAAGTTTTTAGAATTGGCAGGTTGGGGACTTACACATGAGTACAATAAGCCAGGTCATCCCACTCAAAAGTTGTAAAGATCTGGCAGGGTTCTATGAACAATCTGATATTTACTGTTTTGAATAGGTCTGGNTCACTTTTCTATCTAACCTGCCTCTATGGTAGTACTGTGTTTTTAAGGTGCATCGTTGATAGCACCCTCATGGGGCTGGGACACATTACCATTTCTGCTGAAAAGGGGAGCAGGAGTCAGTCTGAAAAGACTACAGGTTTCACTGTATTACCAAGTGAACCAGGTAAGGGCACAGAAATGCAAGCGCAGAGAAACAGGCGTGGTAGACTTAAAATGTGATCCTTTTATTCAGAAATAAACTAGATACAAATGGTTCTGACCTGATGTCGGGTTTTTTTGTTTGTTTGTTTTAAGATTTCTAATTAAATTCATTATCTCAGCAGTCATAGGAGACTTGCTCTAATTTTGTCAAATAGACCAAAAAGGACACAGCTTTAGGTATTTGTGAAGTGTCTAGATTGGAAGTCTGACTTGGAAAGCTGCCACTTCTGCAGCTCAGACTAGTGCCATCAGCCATATGTGATAACAGAACCATTTAGGTTGGAAAAATATCCAAGATAGAGCTCAATATGTGCCCACCATGTCAACCAGACCACGGCACCAAGTGCCACATTCGATTGCTTCTTGAGCACCTCCAGGGATGGTGAATCCAACATCTCCCTGGGCAGCCTGTTACAGACTTTGAACACCATCTCCACGAAGAAATTCTTTCTGACATCCAGCTTGAACCTCCCCTGGCACAATTGGAGACCATTTCCTCTTGTCCTGTCACTTGTTACCTGGAGCAGAGCCCACCCCCTCATCTGGCTCCACCTGCCTGTCAGGGTGTTTTAGAGAATGATGAGGTCCCCCCTGAGCCTCCTTTTCTCCAGACTAAACACCCCCAGCTCCCTCAGCTGCTCCTCATCAGACTTGTGCTCCAGACCCTTCCCCAGCTCTGTTCCTCAATGTTTTTCTTGCAGTGAGGGACCCAAAACTGGGCACATGATTCGAGGTGTGGCCTCATCAGTGCCCGGCACAGGGGGATTTTCACTTCCCTGGTCCCGCTGCCACACTATTGCTGATACAGTCCAGGTGCCAATGGCCACCTTGGCACAAACTGGCTCATATTCAGCTGGCTGAGCATCCATTTGTGTCCCTATATCCTTATTTAAAAAAAAAAAATTATATTTACTTTTGATGATTCTAATCTGATATCAGCAATATCTGGTGGTGATAATTTTTCAACAAAAAACTGAAATAAGATGTTCCTGGAGTGTAGTTGAACAAAAAGATGTCTTGGCACCATTCACACGGCATTCTTGCTTCAGATTTATCTTGCATATATGCGTCACATTTTCTAAATGTCAAACTGAAAAGATCACAGAAGAAATACTGTAATTTATTTTGCTTCTAATTTCCACTCAGTGATTTCCAGAACTTTAAAAACATTATCATGTGTGCTCTATGACCTTGCACTAAAGAATTGGATACAAACTCAGAAAAAGGATGGGTTTAATATTCTGTTGTTTTAACTCAAATGTAAGTAAAATATTAATTTCTGGAAGAGAAAATGCCTAACTCAGTCTACAGCTATTTTGTTTTGGTTTTTTTACTTATTCCAGAAGTAAAATGTGCTTTGTAAGTGATCCTTTATGAGTTTGGTTGGGGTTTTTTACTATGCTTTTGGTTTCATGGTATTAATCCGAAAGTGCACATTTCTGTGAATAAGAACTACAAGAAGGTGTAAGGAATGAACTGCTTGATTCGGTAAAGTGTTTGGTTGCTTCATTCATTTGCCCACTTGAGGCCTTTTTTTTAGGAAATAAATCTTAGTGATATATTGCTTTTCTAATTTTAATCTTATTTTTGCCTTGAGTGTGTTGCTTCTTGGCTGAAATTAAAACCACCACCAACAAAATTTGTGTCAGATACCACAATGTGTAATCACACTGGTAAGTATCTAATGTTAAGAGCAATGACTAACTCAATCAGAACGACAAAAATGTGGTAAATTCCCTTGAAACAACCTAAGATATCCTTTGCTATATAACATCAATGGTTGTATTATTAGCTAATAAAAATGTCATCTGAATTTTTTCCCTAATGATCTAGGCTTTAAAACTAATTTAATAAACAGTTCAGTATGTTTGTCTGTAATTCCTAAGTAATTTAATTAATCTGACCATGTAATGTTATTGCAGCTCAGAACTGTGATTTCTAGGAAATTAAAGCAACATGGCACTGGTTCATTCCATCAGATTGCTGAAATGTTTTCTAACTCTTCACTGTTTGGTAAGTTTCCTCATAATTCTGTATTTAAAAAGAGGTCTTACAGTAAACGTTCTCACGAGAGAGATATCTACTACAGTTTCTATCTTCACTAGAAAGTTTCAAAAATAATAAAACAATAAAAGAGAATATTTCATTTCATGGCCAATCATAAGATAGTGATTTACCCCAACACCGCCATTATCTGTCTGAGAGGAACTCAATATTTTTTTTCAGTCTATGTTAATTTCGTTGAACTTTTAAATTATTTGTATTAAGATCTTTCTTCAGCATGAGGAAATATTATGCAACATAGGCAATTTCTTCATTAAATCAACTTAGAATAGCTAAATGTGTCAGATAATGCTTTTTATTTGAAAAAGCAAAGCAAACAACTCTTGTTCATTAGCACATTAGTGAAGATTCCACAGGTTCCAATATGTCTTTGAGTCATCATATCATACCACCATTTTAACAGAAAGGATGAACTGAATTAAAATAGTCATCTTGTCTCCTGTATGCACTGCCTGTGAATCTTCAGCCCATGGAAAACTTCAGCTGACAGGAAAACACACCTGTTGATTTGGGAGCACTCTGCATTGCTTGGTCACACTGAAGAGCTCCAGGCTGCAAGAAGAGCTGCTGTCAGTCCTTCCAGTTCTGGAAATCAGTGTTTTGGCAAATGATTCAAAACCATAAGTGGAAGAAAATTCATGGGGAACACTGGATAACCCTCATAAGTTTTGGGTGAAAATCAAGTGTGGATTGCCTGGGTAAATCTTTGTTGGTAGAGGCATGGGGGAGTTGAGCTTGTGTGCAAACCTTGCATCCTGCGTAATTCCAGAAATCACCGAGCTGTGGTTTCCATCACTGGCCTTCAAAACCATGTTTCAATCCAAATCTTGTTATACATTTTTAAAGGACTAGCCTAATACTGGAATTTAAACTATCGATTTCCTACTTTGCAAGATGGCTGAAATGATGAGTGGATTTGGAGCCTCACAGGAAAAATGGCTTTGTCAAACAAGAGGCTGATAAAGGGCAGACAAATAGGGATTTGTTGCTCAGCACTTCAACCCCAGTTAATAAGTAATTAACACAGTGTACACAAATTTGCATCAGTAAATGCAGCTGTTGTGACCGAATGCTCATACTTACTTTGCTAAAATTATGCATTTAAAAGTCTTTTACAGATCACCCAGAAATAAATGTTTACTCTAGATGATATCAAAGGACTCATTTCCAGTTATGAAAATCCATATATGTATATATTTTATTGTACATGAGCTGAACTAGGAACAAATCCCCTGGTTTTCCCAGCAAAATGGGAAACCAAAATATTTCATAGGTATAAGATCTTGGTTTTTATTTGGGGATTTTAATTCTAGTTTTCTTAATGTTGGTTTCCTTTTTATAATACTTTAATGGTAGTAATTAGTTTTGAAAATATTGGATTGTAAGCTTTTGATATCTCATAATTTTGATCAGAAAATACTCCTCACTGGATGAAGGAAAGAATGAAGAGGCTCTTAACAAAATTTCACTTTTTCCCCAGTAAGCAGGTCTAGTCTGTTATTTGAAAGAGCATTTATGCATATTTTCTTCATCCAGTTTACTGTCAGCAGTGGGCTACACAAGATGATTATGACAGTACCAAGGTTAAACCAGTAATGCTTGTCTGTGGATGCCCAGCACCTCCAGTCTTTCCGTGTTCTCATTATTGGTTGGCAGTTCTTCCTTTCTTGCACGTGTAAGGTTTTACACAGCTGTTATGTATGTGATAAAACCCAAGAAACTTTTAATCTACCTTGTTTTGATAGCATCTTTCATCGCTTGTTAAGATTCTTATTTTGTTTCTTGGTCTTTCTTGATTAAAGTCAACTGCCTGTTCCTCCCAGGAATGATCTATTTTGGGCTGCCTTTTTCTTAACAGAAAGTGGAAGATTATTCAGCTGTTGGTATTACCTTGGTTTCTACATATCAGTGTTATCAATTCTTTGAGGTGCCTGACAGTGTTTACAGATGATAACATCTGCATGGGAAGTTATTCCACTTCTCAGACTTTCTTGACCTTCTGAGCCTTTTCTTTCCAGAGAAAAGGCAGCTGTAAACCTAAATTTGATATAAGGATATTTTTATTATGGACTTATCAGAAGTTTACAAATCTGATTCCTGCATTGAAACAGGCTAATTGAGCATGTGCTGAGGTAACTTGTCTAGATGTTCAAGTCCTATAACTTATTTTTTCTCAGAATGAAGGGATAGAGAACACCCAGCTTTAGCCTTAATCGGAAGGGAGGAGTCACTGCAACAGCAGTTTCAAACTGATTTTTTGTATGGAATTTCTATGAGCTGTTTTTCATCTTGTTTTGCAAGATTGCAATTGGATTTGGTTTTTAAGTAGTGTGTTACATTACATTGGTTTTAGGAATACATTATTGAGCCTTTGAAGTGAAATATCTTAATTATCTAGAACTTGAATAGCTGAATTCAAACCTTCCGAAGGATCTGCTGCTCTGCCTGCCCCACTCCGGTTTAAATAAACCTGAACTCTTACAAGATTCAGGAACTGGGTGTTCTCTTCTCTATGACTGCTCCCCAAAGCCTTTGTGGCACAGAGTCCTTGCATGTGAACATTTCATTAAAAACCTGTACTGCCTGACAGGCTGTCTGTAAAGATCCATTGGTGTGTATGAACACTGCAGAAATGGTTGTTTAAGAAGACAAGCTTCCAACTGCATGAACTAAATGAATTTCAGGTTGAGATGAACACATGTGGGGGAAATAGAAATAATGAAAAATAGGGTTTTAGTAAGTGCTCTTAATGTAAACTGGCAACATTCTCTTATTTCCACCCTATAAACTACAAGTTTTCTTTGTATGCATACCTTTCACATGTAATATAAATACCGCATTTACAAACAATAGTGGTCTTGGGCATTCTGTTCTTTTGGTTTATGTTAGGAGCCTGTCCCAAAAACTCTGATTTCTTTATGTATTGGACTGGATCAAAGTTGTTCAAGTTCTTTCCCCTCAAAATGTAGACTGCTTCTTCTGGGTGTTGCTAGAACACCACTCAGGATTACCAGGTTTTGGATGGGATGCTTTGTGCTGTGGTTTCTTTATCATGATTAGTGCCTCGCTGTTGGAAGCTTTGGTCACCTGTGGAGAAAGGACAGCTGAATGTATGAAGTGTAATGGAAGCTCTGGATGTGGCTGCCAACACCTGGTGCCAAGAGATTGAAAATTCTAAAGTGCTTTGGCCACTAAAGATTCCTGATAACCAAGGAAATTCTAACAAGTAGTTGTCTTCTAGGAAATTAGAGGTCTGGAACAAGTGCAGCCTAAGAACAAGTGCTTCATAGGTTTGTGCATATTGGTTGTTTGTTGTTTTATTTCCTTATTTTTTCCCTTTCTTGTGTTGTCTCTATACTTCCTACTACTTTTGATTATTCCACTTTGGTTGATAATTGATAAAGAAGACAAAGCAAAGTGAGGAAACAAGTCTTGCAGGCATGTAAAGAATTTGATATGAGAATAATCATCATTGCACAGAATCCCAGAGTCAGGTTGGAAGGGACTGCAATGGGTCATCCGATCACACCTCCCTGCTCAAGCAGGGTCATCCTAGAGCACATGGCACAGGGTTGCATCTGTTCTGGAATATCTCTAGTGAGAGAGACTCCACACCCTCTCTGGACAATCTGTTCCAGTGCCCGGGCACTGCGTGGTGAAGAAGTTCTCCCCCATATTCAGGTGGAACTTCCCACGCATCCGTTTCTTCCCTTCCTCCTGTTTGGCACTACTGAGCAGAGCTTGGACATTTCTTGGCACCCTTCTTGTTCAGCATTTGAACAACAGCCAGACTGTGCTGGGGGGAAGTGAGGATGGATGGGTGGGCTGAGTAGTTTGTGGCTCTGCTCTTGGCAATGCCACAAGCAGCATATGCTCCTTGCCCAAGCTGTAGCGGAACATTCCTGCAGAACACTGCTCCCAGCGAGCACCAACTCTGCTCCTGAACTCCTACTGGGGATGAGCCAAAAGAACCATGGAGTTTTCTCTAGAGGCCAGGTGAGGAATAACAGTGGCTCTTCTAGCTCTTAAAACATTTCTACCAGTGCTTGTAGGATACAGAGCTCACTGGGGCTGTGGTTAAGCTCTTTGCCTAACTTTCTTTCTACAGGATTTCAGAATTGCTTTCATCAGAAACCAGTGAACATAGTGTTGCATGCAAGGTTGTATGAAGAATATCTGTATCTGCTCCTTTGTGACATTACTACCATTTTCATTTTCCTTTTACCCACTTGGGGGTCTTGCACCAGCATAACTAAGGCTGAAGATGGATTTAGTTCCAGCTGAAATGTTGCATCTGTGTTTAGACCTGCCTTGTCAAAAAGTTGTGCTAAAGTATGGTGGGTGAGCATCTTCCACAAAAGTGTGAGTATGCAACTGGAGAATTGTTTATAAATCACCCCAAAAGTTCTGATTTATGTGAAAGAATATTTTGTCTCCTAGTTAATAAGATCTATTAAGTGCTGCTCTTAGCAAACATTAGGGGTAATTTTATCTCAGTTTCAGATATTAGTTCAACCCAAACCTTCAGTATTTCCGTACAAGCCTCTGTGTACTCAACACTCAACTGCATGAGCAAGTAAGTTCATCACGGACAAGCCCCTGACAACTGCAGTGAATTGTAAAACAAGCATTTTTAGGTTCACATACTGGCTGTTTTTCATGTGCAGTTGTTTTGCAAAGACAGGGTTGATGAGAAGCACTTGCAGTTTACTCCTACTGTATCACATTCTGTGATGATAAATGTGTTTTGAACAAAACAATATTGGGTCTATAAAAAAGAAATTATTCATGTGTAAATGGTAGTGGAAGCCCTGCCAAGGGAATAATGAGGCTCTAGGAGTGTAGGTATTGATATTCAAAGTAGGGAAAGTGCTGAAGGCAATGCCAGCTTAAGGCTTCAGCTTAATTTCATTTTCTGGTCAAACCTTGAATAGTGGTGTAGTCTTCGTAGCTTGCAGAGAACATGGACAGATTAATTCCATAGAAATTCCTTGTATGTGTCCAGCTCTGGGCTCCTCACTAGAGGAGAGACATGAAGATCCTGGAGCTAGTCTAGTGGAGGACTATGAACGTGATTAAGGGGCTGGAGCAACACACTTAAAAGGAATGGTTGAGCCTCAAGAAAAGGTGACTGAGGGGATTTAATGTCTGTAAGTATCTGAAGGGAGGTGCCAAGAGGCTGGAGCCAGGCTCTGCTCAATGGTGTCCAGCAACAGAAGAGTGAGAAGCAATGGGTAAAAACTGGAACACAGAAAGTTCTGCCTGAAAATAAGGAAGAACTTTCTTTTGAGGGTGACAGGGCACTGGAACAGATTGCCCGGAGAGGGTGTGGAGTCTCCTTCTCTGAACAAATTCAAAAGCCATCTGAACAAAATTCTGAGTGGCAAATTCTACAATGCCCTACTTGAGCAGGAGTTCCAAGGCTCACTTCCCACCTTAACAATTCTGTGGTTGATTCTATGATTTTTGCTTCAGGGAAATATATTTCTTGAGTAAATCTGATTCCTGCAGCATAAGACTCATCACTAGTTATATTTTAGTTTGGTATATTCATGCATCAGATGAATTGCTCAGATGATCAATAAGAAAACTTTTTATGGGTAATGAACTCGAGAGTAATCTGGGGACAAACTGCTTTTGTGAGCCTAGGAGGAAAAAAATACAGGCAGATGAGGAAATAAGTCACATCTTTATAGCAGTGGTTTGGATTTTTTTCATGGAGTCCAGTCTTTCATGTCTCTCTTCTCTGCCTTCCCAAATTTTTTGATCAAGTTGTGAGTTGAAGGATTTATTTTTTTATTTTTTAATGTAAGGGAGAGGGGAAAGAAACTCACAGCTGTTTTTATATATGTCTAATGATATGTATAGCATTCTGTACATTAATGTGATCATAAAACCATCCTAGTATCAAGCACCTTTTACAGAATAAATTGCTTATTTGCCAGTTAACTCGTTATTCTAAGCAAATTGTTGTCTCCATGCACAAGAAGGTTTTGTTGAGGTGGGGAATTGGTTTGTAGGGGTTTGTTTGGGGAGATGCCTTTTGCATTTATTGGAGGGTGGTATTTAGCACAGCAGGACATAACTTCCTTCTCTCTGTATTTAACAGAGGGATTATATTTCAGATGTATTGCCTCTTTTCTTTTTCTTTATTTTTCTTCACTTAGTCAGCTATGCACTCATAAAGATGGCTTAGCATCTTAAGTTTATCACTTACAAGACTTAGATGAAATAATAAATTTTTTCTTAAACACCTGTAGCCCAGAAAAATATGATATACTGGTGTGTTGTTTGTAAATAAGGATTTTATAGCTGTATATAGCAATCACTTAGTTTGCTGTATGTTTTGGAGGTTGGTTGTTTGTTTGGGGGTTTTGTTTGTGTTTTGTTTGGTACTTGTTTGTTGGTGGGTTTTTTTAACTTTAGTCTTTTTGATTGAGGAGGATAGCTAAAGCACAAATCTATTCCAAATGCCTAAAACTCTTTTTGATCTCTTGGTTAGTTTCCTGACAAATGATATTGCAGTCTGAATCGAAGTTCCAAAGAAAAAGCCCATCAAGTATAATGGCAAGGCTCAATTGTGCCTGATGCTGGCTGCCATGGAAACTTTCCTATGATAAGATGTCAGATATCAGAGAAGAAAGGTGGAGAAAATAGCTTGACTAAGCCAGAAGCAAAAACCCAGGCTCAGGTGGTGAGTGCCGAGAAGAGCTGAGTGCTTAGTCAAGAATTTACGTGATTGGTTTCAGATCAGCAAATCGAGTAAAAAGTGTGGTAACTGAAGACACAAAATCTTATTAGTGTCCTTAATCTGTGGCTGCAGAGTTGTCACTTTGTGACTGAGAACCAGTTCGGGTTGATCCGTAGGTGGTGTGCAATACAATTCCTTCCATGGGGAGGAATTAACACCAGTTAATCAAACCATTTCTCAGAGTTTGGTTTTGCCAGAACACAGATTTTCCAGAATTGTTCTATGGAGAAACTGGTATGCTTGTGAACATTTAACAGTGGATCATGGAGGACAGTTTTTTTATTTTGTAATGATCTTTATTCTTTTTTCACCTTTATTCTATAAAATTGAAATTATACTAATGTGATTTTTAGCTGTTTTGATCGTATTAGGAATCATATTAACTTGAGTTAATCTTCTTTGAAAGAAGTTCTTACAAGAAGGGTTAGAAGAGCACTCCAGTAGACTTTGATATGAATCCTGTGATTTTATTTATTCTCTGATAGTTTGGAAATCCATTCCTTTATCTAGTGAAATTATTAATCAGGAAGTGGCTCCTAATACCAGAGTAATCATGGGAGAGGAAGATTACAAAAGTACGTCACACATCTCATCTTCTGTAGTTCACTCTGCTCTATTTCTTGGAATCTGTTGACTTCTTTACAATTGGTATCAGCACTGGTTTTAGTACTTTACCACAATAGTGTTTAAAATCTTTGTTCTATTACAAAACTCATATACTAGAACAACTTTTGAAATGCTTTAAAGATAATTGACATGCTAAAAGAATTAGGAAAAAAATAGTATATGGGTAAGGTGAAGCAAATGAAAATGTGCTCATTTGCTTTATTCTCACAAAATGAAAACAGCTTCTACTTGTATGATGTTGTCTCTCTCTTCTCTTTAATACAATTATTTATTGTTCCCTGCCTTGCCAAAACAAATCTAACAGATTAGAAGACAAACTAATTTCCCAGAATATGACCTATGTCTTCCTTCCCAATTTACATATTGTAGTAACAAGGGTATACTTCACAATGTGTATTTATGTATTTCTACTCCTTTGATTGTTGTCTTTTTGCCCTTTCCAAATCCCATGTCAAGGTGAAAGATTTTGAGTTGCCAACATTGTACATTCATATCTTAACAGAAAGGTGTTGTATTGAAGCTAGACTAAATTTTGAAAATAATGGAAAATTATCATCCAAACTGTAAGATCTGGCCAAAAATGATTAAGTAACCACAATTTTTTGACACGTAGGTATTCAAAGCACATGAGCAGTTGAACACAGTGCTGAAATCCTCCATGCATTAGCCAAATTACTCATTCCCTTCCATGATAAAGAGCTCTAACCCTATAAATGGATCATCAAGCCTCAAGCCATCAACACACCACCTTTACTTTCATCTCTTTCCCCACTAGTGCTGCTTTTTTTTTTTTTTGATTTAATGAAACTGGTTGCCTGGCAGTACAAAATACCAGGTGCGTGTCTATAATTATTAAAATAATTTTTTCTTATAATTATTTTTTCCTTGCAGTGCTGCTGGCAGGTCATTTAGGTTGCAAAATTTGTACTTCTATGGGAATATTGCAATTAAAATGCACACTGCTATCAAATGATTTCCTTTGAAACTCTTGAATATAGTAGCTGTATTCTTAAGAGTTTACACTCATAAATGGAAGGTAATTCCCCATGGCTGCATTATCTCCTCTTTAGATGTACTGTTATGTTTCAGAAACACTAGCCTGAACCAATTTGTATCAAATGCTTTTTTATGGCATAAAGAAAGCATTAAAAGTGTGGTATAAATCAGAGGTAAACTTAGTTTTTCATGAAGCCTACTTGCCTTCACGTGTTCTTTTATAATGACTTTGGGCGGAAGAGGGAGATAAGATAGACTTCCACAGTAGGAGCTGCTCAGCTCACTAATGCAATTTGAATTGTGTATCAACACATTAATGTTAAAGTCACAAAGTTAATGATGTTTAAAACTGTACTGTAAAATTTGCCTCAGCAACCTCATAAAAAGTAGGAGGTAATGAAGTACCTTTGATTTGTGGTAACACTAACCTTCTTTCTTCAGCATCAAAGCACGAGGTCCAGAATTGTAGCTGGAACGCTGCTTTGATTTTTATTCTCCCGACAATATTTCTCACACCTATTTTAATGGGCCAAATCAAACTTCTTCACAGAGAAACAGCATCTATCCTCCCAAAAGTTTCAGTGCTGTAGGCTGCCCTCAGAGCTTTCACTGGAGCTCTGCACATAGAGTACTTTGGCATCGTTAAATTGATAATACTCTTGCAGTTTGCATGGTGTAAGAAACAAATCTAAGTTTTTCTAACTATAAAACTACTATTTTTAACTTTTAGAATTCTAGTTACACTGAACTGGGATATTCAAAACAGGAAATGTGGGTAGAGTTTAAGATTTTACTGTTAGTCCAATGAACTGTAACAACTCCAATAGTCCAAACTGAATAAGGAATATGCAAAAGCCTCACCAATTATATGTTAAAAAACATCACGTACAAAAGTCATACCTAGGACCTCCCCCTTTATTCTGATGTTCTTATCACTCTTTTAATGTTTCCCTGGTCTTTAAAGGTTATACCACAGTCCTCCTTGGGCAAAATCAGGGAGAGGGAACTTAAAATAATTTCTCCATTTGGCATTTCGATGTTTTCATTAGAATGACAAGGATGATTCTCAAGGTAACAATGGCAGGAGAAACAATGATGTTGATGCTTTCTTCCTCCTGAACTTTGTGTCTCCTTAGATTTATTATTGCTTCTTTGGACCCCTGCCTTCTCCCTGCTTCCAGGGAAGGGGTGAAAGATGACCCACAGTCCTCCAATGTTGCCTAGGAACTGCCTGGGGCTGCCAGCTCCTCCTCCAGCAGCATTCCCAGAGCTGAGCTCAGGCTGGGCAATGAACACTCAGCCATGGGGCAGCTGGGGAATCCAGCTGAGCCCTGCTCAGGGCAAGGGGGAAAGCCTAAGGAGATCTTGATACTAATACCTTACATACTATTTTTTTATATGTCCACACATGTGTATTTTTGCTGGTATGCAAATAACTAGATAGACAATTGAAGTGAATACTGAATGTATTATTCTGTCTTATAACAAGAAGATGTGACTGTCCAAGGGGGAATTACCAGGAGGTTTGGGAGCTCTTCTACCTTTAAGCAAATGAAGCGCTTCTCTTACTAAATACTTCCTCACATTCCTCCTGCTAGGGTTTATCCAGTCCTGTTCAAGGCCTCTGAATTTTCTCCTTCTTGGTTTAATTCTTGCACAAGAAATCAGAAATATCTCAATTAGGAGAAACTCAGAAACTAGAAAAATAAATGCAAAACTTCCATTTAAAAACAGAAAACTCTCCCCAGAAAATAACAGTATTTTTAAGGACTTGGGTGAAATCTCATCATTTTTCTTTATTATAGCTTCGTTTGAAACTAATGAGTTACTGGATGAATAAGCATTAAACAGTCTGGAAACAAAAATAATAGCTATTTATAAACAGATTTTAATTTTCTTTTAGATTTATATCAGCTGCATTCCATCGTGCTTTACTCATGGATCTGCTAATGTAGATAAGGACTTCATAAGGAGTTATGTCCATAATAAAAAGTATATTAATATATTGTGTGTATACAGTAAGCTGCCTTAATTTTTTTTCTTTCCTCTTTTTTCTACTGCTGTACCAATTCCACTTAAATGGTGGCAAAGCTAAGCCCAAGAGTATAATTAAATTCTTTTTGAAACATAATTAGTTCAGTTGTGATGTCTTTGCTTTCTGGAAATAGTTAGAGAATATGGTAAATATATCTGTATAAGAAAAGCATTTAAGACATGCCAAAACACAGACAAATTTAACCAGAGATAGGCTATTTTGAGTAATTTCTTGTGCTGGTTTTGACTGGGTAGAGTTCATTTTCTTCACAGTAGTTTTCATGGGGCTATGTTTTGGATTTGGGCTGGAAACTGCCAATATTTTCTAGGGATGTTGTCATGATCACTGAGCAGTGCTTGCAGATAGTCACCCTCTCAGACTGCCCCACCAGGGAGTGGGCTGGGGGTGCACAAGGAGGTGGGAGGAGACGCAGCCAGGACAGCTGACCCCGACTGTCCGAAGGGATATTCCATATGTCGTCGTGCTCAGCGTATAAAGTTGGGGGAAGAAGCAGGGGAATATTTGGAGTGATGGCGTTTGTCTTCCCAAGCCCTCATTGTGTGTGAGGGGGCCCTGCTCTCCTGGGGATGGCCAAACAGCTGCCCGTGGGAAGTGGTGAATCAATTCCTTGTTCTGCTTTGCTGTTGTGCATGGCTTTTGCTTTCCCCATTAAACTGTCATTGTGTCAACCCACGAGTTTTCTCACTTTTACTCCTCTGATTCCTGACACAGGGAATTGCGTGCCTGAGTTGTGTTTAATTGCCAATTGGGGTTAAAGCATGACAGTCATGAAAATACTCTGCATTTCACAGCAGCAGTGTCTGTAGCTAATTATTGTCCTTCTTATGCTATCCTTGAACCCAAGAGAAAGTTTCTGCTGGACTTGGTTTCAGCACGCAGCTCAAGCAGGGTGGTGATAGTTTCAGAGGCAGAAGAGAACAAGATCATCTCTAGCAATGTGTCTGTATCTACATCTGATTTTAGGCTACAACCAGTAATCCTGCCTGCAGGCCAGAACAGTACCATCACTGCCTCATAATACTGTGACTGATGGACTACATTGCTTACAGGGATTTTTTTTTTAAATTATTTCTTCTGTTTGGCACCTCAACTACCTATCCATGCAGGGGCAAGTTTAAGGTAATAGATGGTGCCTAAATTTCCTAGCTGCCCTCTGTCTGAGGGCTGAATTCTGAAAGCAAAAGGTAGTGAAATAATTGCTTATGGGAAAATTCTCTCCAGAGATGCTATTGACAGACATCTCTCCCATACGACTTAAGTACACTCTGCAGTGCTTTGCTCTTAGTAGTCCAAAAAAAGACCAGTTCCATTAAGAAAGAATTTGAAACATTCAGCTGTGCTGAAGGTAAGAGTACTGATATTGGTTAGTAAAGTTAATAGAGGAAGAATGAAGAATTTTTTGTCTGGCTGCACCAATTCACATAGGTGTGAAAATGAATAAATTTTACAGCTGTGGTGTGGGTTAATGTTTTAAATTCCTGTACATTTATCAGCAGTCACCATGTGAATGCTCTGTAGCAACCTGAAAAATAGATACATCAATCAGTCCAATTAATTCTGTTTCAAAACCTGCAACCCTTATCCAATGCTGCTTGTTTTATTTATATTTTTATTTAAATTTTACCTCCTTTCCTCACTCATCTTTTCTCATTTGGCTGCCAAGGGACATTCAGATCATGGGACCAGACTCTGATTAGCCTGAAGGGTTGCCCCTAGATTTCAGCTGTTTGATATTTGGATCCCCAGCATCAAATGTGTAGCTATATCCATCTGGCCCAATTGGTCTGTATTTTATGCATGATTGTAGGGTATTAACTTCACTTTTTGGGGTTTTTTTGAGGGTTTTTTTAACCGTTTGTTGGTATTTTCTGTCCTCTAGATTCCAATTGCTTGTAGAAGACTTCAAAAAAATTGCCTCTGCTTCCCAAGGTTGTATGGAGATGATTCTTGGTGAGTTACTTTAGACACGATTTCTAAATCAATATATTACTCTGACACAGCCAAGCTGACCCCTTTCTTTCTGTTTTACTTTTCTAACTGTAGATTGACAATTTACTCGGGAATGAAGGAGTGCAAAATTCTAAAAGGAAAAATTCAGCCATTTTTCATAGCATCTCTACAGAGAGTGCTGTTTTGTTCTCAAGTAAATGAATACAAGTAAATGGTTACAATTTCTTGTCAGTTCTAAGGCTCCCAGGCTTGGATTTGGTTGAGATTCCCAGAAAAGATGATACAGAATGATAATCTCATTCTGGGGAAAGGAGGAAATATTGTGCATATGTTTTTGGAGCTAAAATGTCATTTTTAGTTCAGTGAATGATTTAGCAATATAAAGCTGGAATTAACTAATATTGATAAGCTTCATGAATTATACAAACTAATTCTATGCAATATTTTATATGGGTATAAAAATATAAAGGGCCTCCTGTCTCTTATGCATCCTATGTTCAACATTGCAGTGCTTTCCTTAGTCTTATGGTCAACAGTTCTGGTATTTCTCAGTCAAAAATGGTCTATTCTATTGAACATTTACAGCAAAGTTTTTTTTTTTCTTTATGGAAGAATTAGTGTGAATAAAGAAAATAGGAAATGCTTCTGATTTTGATGCTTAGATATACTTTCCCTTTCATGCACTTGTGGAGGGCTTTGAGTGAATTTCAGACAATTGGTCAATGTTAATTAAAAGCCTCTTAAGGAGACATGACAATAAAAGAAATTATTGTTGAATTAGTGGAATGAGAAATTCAGATAAAACTAAAAAAAAAAGTGCTATTAGAAACTATCACAAAAATTGAAGGAAAAAAGTGATTAATTCTATGAAATGAAGACGATCTGAATATAAACTCTTTGGTATCATAGAAAAACTTGTCTAAACTCACAGATTGTATGCATACATCTTATTTTTTGTGTGACAGCTTTTTATACTTTTCAGCTTTTCTTTGATCTAAGCTGCTGAGGGATTTTAATATGTAAGAGGACATATATTTTTAGTTTCATCCTGACTATGCCCTTTCATAATAAACTGTAACACTGTTACTGTGGGTCATATTCTGCTAGACTAGATTCTACCTTGGTGTAGAACACACAAGTGAAGAGCTTGTACCTTCTACTCCCTTCCAAGTAAAGAAATTTGACAAGAACACCACAGCTCCTGTCATTACACTGTACAATGAACTGCATGCTGCATAATTTCATTGTACTGTTATTAATGTCAGCATTGTGCGGCCTCAAGAAACCATATTATCAGAAAAATCTCAGCTCTTCACTTCCACACTTGCATCATTTAAGTTCATGCTTGTAATAAGGAAGATGGAAAAAAATTTTGCAATATGCCAACTGTCAGTGAAAGGTGGAAGGTAATAAACCATCTTGGTCTAAATGTAGCAATAGATCAGAAAAACTATCTAACCATAACAGCTGCTGAAGATCTTAAAATGCCTTTTTTATTTAAATATAGCCCAAGGTTTGCTGTAAATGTACATATGAATTTATCTAAAAAAAAATCTCTATAGGAAATAGTATTCATTTTGAGTTCAACAATCCATAATACAGAACTTCTTCTTGTTGCATTCAGGAACTCCATGACATTTCAGTAAGAGTTTTGGATGACTGATAAACTCTTTAAGACTTCATGTGACTTCACTTTGTGAAGTCCCAAATAATGTGTTGGGTTTTTTGGTTTTTTTTTTCCATTTTTCTTAAAGTTTTGCATTTAAAAGAGTGAGGATTAAAGTGTATAGGAAACAGACTTCTTCATTTATGTACTGTAAGGGCTTGTATGTAATTGTTGATAGCTCCAGGAGCTGTTGTCACATGGAACTGACTGGGCAATCACAGCGAGACGCTTTGTGTTTGCTGTAGCTGCAGCTCATGAACTGCAGTTGGCAGGGTGTGTGAGCAGGCAGCTCCTGAGTAAAATATACGTACCAGGATATGTGTAATCTGGGAACTGCATGGGTGAGCCCTATGGCTGATAAACCCAGGCAGAATGGAGGCTCTAAAGAACAAATGGATTTGTCTGCCCATCTGTGCTCACAGAGAAAAACAATTTTGAGGAATACCACATTGCACAAGTACTGAGGTGGAGAACTGGCTTTATGGAGCTGTTCTGGAGCCAGCCAAGCTCACGGCTGCATGAAGCACAAAGGTTTCCTCTGGCGCGGACTTCTGAGAGGATTTGATTTCAAAGGTAAAACTGCCATGCAGGAGCCAGGGTTTGATATTCACATACTTGAAAGAATATGCATTTTGGTGGAGTGGGGAATACTTAAAATATAACTTCCCCTTGTCAGCATCAAATGTAGAATCTGATATGTGGGAACATGGTGAGATAATTGATTAGATTGCAAGGTCAAATCTTGGTGGTCAAAAGAACTAATCTTCATGAAATTGAAAATAATTGTCACCTTGTTCAACTACTAAAACCATGATGATCACCTTTTTTTAATACCTAAGTGGCAGAAGTATGTCTTTCTTGGCTATTCATTGTTACAAGTTCTTCCACCATTTTCAATGTATTTGCATGTTAGAAATATAATTTGGTCCATTTTTGTTTCTGAATATTTTGTTTGTAGAATAAGCTGATAATCTCATGATTTCTTTTTTTCCTTCTCACTTTTTAATATCCTGTATGCAGGGAATTGTACCATTAAAAAAAAAATTGTTTGGCATAGCTTCATTGAGAACATGAAGATCTGAAAGAATCCTGACATTGAAATTTCATTCAGAATTTACTTTTATATTTCTCATGAAGATGACTTTCATTTTTTTGGGTTTTTTTCCAGAGATAAAATTTGAGTATGAATGTATGTATTTGGATAAAACAGACACTTAAAATGAGGTATTTTCTATGAACTAGGAAATTTCCTTTGGAAATGTGAACTTTCACCTTTTGCACTTATTGGAGAAAATGCATTGAAAATAACTGCAAAAATATATTTTCACTTCTTTTGAATTTATAATTAAAACACGATGTCTGATTTTTTTTTTTGTAAACTTCTGAGTGTACTACATTTATTTGAAAGCTGTTTTTCACCTCAATATGACTTTTTTTGATGGTTGAATTAAATTACAAAATTCTCTGTGAGAACAGAGGTGATTGATGGCACAATTTCTTAATATCTTGGACAAAACCCAAGACTCTTAAAAGAGGACAAAAGTAGTTTCTTCTAGTTCAGGAATGAAATATGGGAATGCATATGTGGTATATACCTGAGTCATAGCATTTATAGCACGTTATAAAAATATAGACACAAGCACAAAAGTGTTTGAGTTAATGAAGATCAAGAAAAAAATTAAAAATATCCAACAACCTCAAAAACCCACCAACTGCAACAACAACCACAACAAAGGCCATCACTCAATGGAAAAGTGATTGCAATTAATTTAGGATTCTTAGGGAAAAAAAAACCTTATAGGTCCTATGTATTTAATATTGTCATTATATTGTCATTAATGATTTTCTTACCTCATTGGCTTTTTTAGTTTCCCCAGAGTTATGACTGAACTTTTGTGGGGCTGTGAGGCTTTTTTCTATGTTTTTTTGGTTTTTTTACTTTCCCATTTGTTTGTTTATTATTTAACTCATACATCCATTGAATCTTATAGGTAATTATGTTTGTCACTACAAGGATAATACATATGTGGGCTACTGTAAGAGCCTAACTGGTATTTTCTGATACTTCTTTTCTAGATTTTGGAACTCTGCTAATAGAGCTCTTAGCCATGTCTTCACCCAAGCAAAGCATAAGGCAGGGTAGCTTTTCAGAACTGTTGAAATACAATTCTTGTTCTGCTTTATTGGAACTTGATTGGAATATGTTTTATTTTATGGAAGGTTTTATTTGCTTTTTGTTTTAAAGGAAAGCCTAATGACATCAAGAAACAAAATTCATTATTTAAACAAAATGATTAAAAGCACTTTGGAATAGTCTATTATGATGATGGAATAGAAAAATGAAAAGATTTAAAGAGCTAAAGAGAACAAGGATAAGGAAGAAGACCAGCAAAGTTGAAATTCCATTGCAATTGTCAGGGTCATATGTCATATTTGAGAATCTTTTCAAGATCTGTAGAGTAGCATTCTGCAAATTAAATTAAAAAACATGACTTTCTCTACAAGAAGGAAAAGTTTCTACAAAAGTCTCTGCTTCTGTACAGAAGCAAAAGTACCTACTAATGGGTATTTGGGGAGTATGACTTTTCAGCCATTGGGTTACCCAGCTAATAACAATTCAAAGATATCCCAGCATTTCCAAGAGATTCCATTCCATTTCTTTAGTCTGGGTCTGCTGTGCAGATGTTTTCTAACATTAAAAACTGGTTTAACGATCTTTTTTTTTAAGTGATAAGATAAAATCAAGAAAAATTGCTATCACATCTGTTAAAGGCTCTTATATATTTTTTCTTCTCTTTTCCCATCATCAGTTCATCATGATATGAACAGTTATAAAAGCACATGCACTGTGTAGCAGTTGTATTCCAGATCTCTAAAAATGATAACAGTTCAATAGCAGGGTCCTAAGCCTAAAGGAGCGGTGTAGAATCAGTGCTGTAGAATGTGGAAAACAAAGGATCCGTGTGAGCTTTAGAAACCTTTTGCTGTACAAGCAGAGCACTGGAAGCTTCTCCTGCATGAGAGATTCCCTTCTCTAAAGTGTTGTGTGTGGGCTTCTGGTGCCATGTCTCACAGGAAGTTATCCATCATCCTAAGGCTGCAACTGAAAAGCAGAATTCCTGGGCACAGCGCGTTCTCAGCCTTATTTGTCCTCTGAACCCAGAAGAAATTAACTTTAAACTAAGAATTGTGGAAAAGGATAACAAGTACATCCGTAAGATACAGTAGTCAGAGTTGCTAGTCATGAGAGGTCTGGGTTTTTTACCTGAGGCATGTGGAGCTACAGTATTCCTATGGATACAAAAAGCACTTGAATTTGTGTTTCTTTTTTCTAGCAGACTTTAGCTAGAAGCACTTTCACCCTTGGGAATGCATCTTGCAATAGGAAGACATTGCTGTTGATTCTGGAACTTTTTATATTGCAGAACTTTTTGATGTGTTTAATTTTACAGCAGTCTAAGGCATTTGCCCCCAAATGAAATGTAGAATGATGCCATTCATGTCAGCTTGATATCTTTCCAGATGTGTGTGTCTGCCTGCAGCAGCTGGCTCAAACACTAAATTCAAGTCCACATCACTTTTCTGCACACCTCATTTTTTTTCTCTAGTGCAGGAACAGTTAAATAGTTATCAGTGTATTTAACCTTAGCTGTGGCTTTTGCAAAATTTTCATTAAATATCAAGGTTAGGTTAGTTCTGTAAAAGATTATTCAGACATGTTGGATTGAAGAAACAGGGCTGTTTGATGAAATACCTGGCTAGAATGTAACTCTCCTTTTTTCTTTTTAGCTTGGAAATAGCAACATGAAAGCACAGTGTTAAATATACTTGCTACTTTGCAATCAATTAATGAAAAAATCCTTCCTTTTCCTCTGAGTCTGGGATAAAAGTGTGTGCATGAGATATGAAAGTGAAATTTAAGTTAGCTTTCCTCAATTTAGTGAAAGTCTGCAACACACTAATTTTGCTCATAAAGGACTGAAGCTTAATTTCCCTTTGCAGCTCTAAGATGTAAAGGGTAGTTTTTAAGTAGTTTTTAATTGAGGAAAGTCTGTAATGAATTATTTATTCCAGTATTAGGTTTCTCCATACAATTATTTGCAAGTGTCTTTTCAGCTGAGTGTATTTTTTGAGTGGCTTGATTTTGTATATCTCTGTCCTTTATCTTTTTCATGATATAAAAACTACATTTGCCCCTNTTTTTTTTTTTTTTTTAGAATATTCTCTATGGCCCAATTGAATTCTCAGCATCCTCTCTCTTTAGAAGAATATGTCAGCTCTCAAGTGTCCGCTAGTTCTTTTTATCTGATGTGGACTCTTTAAAACCCACAAGCATGTCTAGGATATCAGATTAGCTTTAAAACGCTGCCATTCATCTGCTCAGTTTAATGCATTCCCAGTCGGGAGTTGCTGTGCTGGCTAAAGGCTATGCCACACTGCAGCTTAGAAAATGAGAAAAGAAAGGCAGCCAGGCTCAGGCTAACTATACCATTAACTTTCCTTCAGCCTGCAATACATCAGCAGAGCATCAGACCTAATCATGTGGTTAGGGGGGGTTTTTTTATAGCTGCTCTACCACAGCAAATAACAATCAGAGATGTTTATTCAGAAAGGAACACTGTTCAGTCCTCTGGAAATTTGCTGTTCTCTTAAATATGATATGCAGTGGCTGCCCATTAATCTTATAATGCATTTTTCTCTTTACTTTTAGAAAAACAAACTATGCTTTGAATGCTCGAGGAAAGGGGAGAGGGTAAATCTTTATCTGTAAAAGGCAAGATAATGTACTTGACTAATCCCAGAAAATATCTAACATAAATGGTGTTACGTTGCTTTTCCTGCCAGTGGATATTGTAGAACCATGTATATTGATTAACTAGTGATGCAAGCCAGCTCTTTTCTGTGTCCTATTGACTCAATCTGTGTTGTACTTGCTAATACCTAATTGGGTCTCAGGGCAGTAAAGCTTGCATTTAATTTATAGACAGTTTGCTTTCATTCCATGTTGGAAGAATCAGGTCTTAAATAACATGGGAGCATAAGATTCAAAACTAATCACCATAAACCTTGAGAAAAAAAAATCGGTTTGAGGCAGGATCTCTGCAAAATATTTAATTCCTAGAAGGAGGGAGGATGTGTCAGTAATAGCAGAGAAACACCAGTTCACTGGGGGATTTGTCTGTGTGTGACTTGTGAAAGACACTGGGTAAATTCAGTAAAAATGACAACAGGGTGCTGCAAATGAATTTCAGCCAGAACATGCATTTTAATGGATTTTCTGCTTAACCAAAGCATATACTATCTGCAAAATAGATATTAGCTGTCAGTGGCTGAAATTTGTATTTCAGTTTAGAACACTACTATTCAATTTATTTCAGAAAGTAGAAAGCCAACTGACTTATTTAGAGCAAAATGTAAGGACTTTCCATTTTATTTTGTGATAATAAATGTGTGGATAACAATCACTTACCCTCATTTGTATACAACAGATCAACAAGCAATATTTTTATTTCTTGCTTTTCAGATATACACTTACAAATCATCTGTCTTTGTAGAGAAATACTTGAAAGGTTGTATAAAATTTAGTTTGTGGCCAGATGTGTGGTGTTTTACTATATTGCAGGTATTAAATGACATCATTGAAGGCATGCTCCCTCATCTCCTGAACAAAAACAAGAGCAAAGAAACAAAACCAAATACCCTGTGGCCACCAGCCTGCACGAGAGCTGTTTCCCCGGCAGTTCCCATGTTACTCTGTGTGTGCCAGGGCAGAGGGACATGGGAATTCCCAGGTGTGCAGGAAAAGCTGCTAAGCAACAGCATGAGAACAGTAAGGACCAGCCAACCTCCTGCACTGCTGCTTCATGGTTTAAAAGCTGCAGGAGGCTCCTGAGGAAGGGTCTTGTTGCTGCTGGCCAGCCTGGCCACAGCTACCAAAAGCACTACAGGAATATCCTTCAGTCCTTTTTTTCTACCTGGGTGGCAGAAAGCCACAGCATGGATTCCCACAGGGCTCTCATGAGGATCAGTGCTTAGTGCTAACAGGGAACACGGACAAAAAATTACAGAGCTGCCAAAATTACGTACAAACACCCACTGCTTGTTCCATAGCTCACTTGCTTTTTCTGCATCTTGAGTGTAAGAAGAAAAAGTAAGGAACTAATCTGGCTAAATTTCAATCTTGATATCTGGGTAAGAAACGAGCAAGCTCACACAAGTAATTGTATAAGAGTCTTGGAGCTAAAAAGGTATATGGAGGTGAACAGGGCTGTTTGGGTTGTTTTTTTGAGGTAGTAGAGCTGTTATTTTTACCATCATTCTAACAACTACACCTCAGTCCTCTGTTCCTTAATATGATCAGAAAAATTCTTATCTTTTTTAAAGGTTTCCTGTGGTTGTCCCAGTGTCCAGGTCCCTCTTGTGATGTGTGTCTGCCATCCCCATCGTGCAATCATTGCTCTCAGCATGAGAAGTACATACAGACCTGTGGCTCATTTTCTCTTAGCAAAGGAATTCTCTCAAGCGTTGCTAGTGAAAAATGACACACTGCTGGCAGAAAAACATTTACCCTGGCCCCCTTCTCCCCAAAAGTTTAATGACAGGCTGACATTGCAGACCTTCCTCCCCTCTTGGATCTTGACTTCTTTTGGTTATGGTTCCAGTGAGGCACAGTCTGTGAGCGTGCCTGGGCTCTACTACACAGCCTATCTACAAATAATTTTGAGCTAATAACTTCTGACCAGGTACATCTGTTGCCACCTTTTGATTTTTCCCCCTCACACCTTTTGTTCTGTGCTGATAAAACAAGCTCGATGAGACCTGATATCTTCTCACCGCTAATTAGCTAGAAAAAGTTTGTCTTCATAGCATTTCTAATCCTTCCATTTTTGTGCTGCCAGTGTGTGTTGTAAGGAAATTGGTGAGGAGCTGGGAAGGGCCAAATGTCAAAGGTTTAAAAGATGATGATGTGAGAAAGCTGCAGGAAAGTGCCAGACTTCAAAAACTAAGCAGAGGTGTCAGAGTGATAGTGAATGTCTAGGATGTTGGCATAGAATTTATAGTGGCAGCTCATGAAACAGATCTGTCCCATTTTTGTTCTTTCTCACAGTCAGAAACAAGGCATGATTCAAGCAGAAGACCTTCAAGGAGCTGTACCACCAAATTCCTTTACTTTTTCCTTGATGTCTTCAGAACAGGGAGCCATGCAATTATGGGTGCAAATTAGTTTCCAACTAAACAACAGCTGCAAAAATCTTATTCTTTGTTTGGACTGTTTGCCTCAGCCCTGCCCAATCCCCAAGAATACAGATATCTAAGACTATTTTTCAAAGGTTTAATAACGCTTGTAGTCTATTCCCCAAGATAGATGGGAAATGAGTCTGGGGTGGGGGAATATGGACAGCATTATGTCTTGTGCCATAGCGAAGTGCAGGTATCTTCTGCCTGTGTGCATTTCTTGTGATAGCCACTGTCCTGGGGATCTTTTTCATCTCTCTGCTGAGTAACTGCTCATCTTGTTCTTAGCTGGGGGCTCTCAGTGCTCCTTGAATGGAACTAATAAACACCTGCTTTTCTGTGTACTCCCACCGAGCTGTTTCTGTGAGATTGCTCGTGGTGCCCAACGCCACGGCTGCGTGTCTGGGGCTTTGGCCTTTAATCACTTGCCTTAATCTTCCCACTGTGTGGCTGGAGCACATGCTGAGCTGAAGGGGGCTTTTGCTGGAGGCCCAAGAAACGTAATGTAGGCAAAAAAAGATGAGAAACAAAACCATGTTTGTATTTGTTGCATGCATTGCATAAAGTCCATTTCCCAAATCTCTGCAGAACATTTTGTTTTCAAAGAAATTCTTCTTCCAAACTGAGCTCTTTCTTACTTCATTGCATTCACTTTTAAAGTTAAGAAAACTTCCACATGTAAGAAGAAAAATCTATATATGAAGTTAGAGCTCTCCAGGTTTTTAAACCGTTAGCTCTTTATTTTACTCAACTCTGCTTAAAGGAAAAAATGTTTTATTCATGCAGATCACTTATGTATTATGATACATCTCAAATAAATATTGAATTTTTAATATATCCTCAGTGTAGTATGTAACTCGTGCTGGAAGCCTTTTCCTGAAAGCAATTAGGCAGTTATTAGAGAGCTTAAAAAAGAAAACAAAGTATCAAGTTGATGGTTTATCTTTAAGGGCTTGCTCAAAGTAGTATTTTGCTAAGCTTAATAAAAAAAACCCACTGTTGTGTCTTTATTTCCTCCATACAGCCTCTAGTAAAAATGTGCTTTAAAAATGTTAGCTGAGATGATCCTGAGAAAATAAATTTTTTTTGTACTTTGCGTACAGGTAAATATATCTTTCAGGACATGTAGGAATGGATAGCTAGGAAGAAATCTCACTTCATTCACACAAAAGAGTAGGTACACTGCTCCTTTGTGGTTCATGATTTGTCAGAATAACCTTGCAGCTTGTTCACATTGAGAGGTTTTGTTGTAGAAGAGGTTCCTGAAGGATTGCAACCGCATGCACTGTTATCTTCTAATGGAACTGGAGTCAGGACTGATATGCAGACTATCTGATCAGCCAGGCTAGCAGGGAATAGAAGGTATTGATTTGAAGAAATGCTTAAGGAAGTGACATTGGCCATACCATGACGTATGTTTAATGAGAAGGCCTATGACTTGCCAAGAAAAGCTTACCCATATCCTTATGTTATTTGGGAATTACTGTTCAAAATAAGCTAAGGGATTTTTTTACTACCTTTAAGTGCCTTTAAAGGAAATTATGTTCAGGTACAATTATAGTCAATATGCTTAACAAGTGTTTCTCATTGATAAAGATCTTCCTTCTCTTTTAGTGGCTTAATGCAGTATTAAATAAAATATTCCACAGAAGTCTGGTTGTCCCAAATCTGGGATTTTTCCCCCTGGGTTCTTCCTCATCTACATCTGTCTTGCCGTAGTTAACAGGGACAAAAATCGAAAATTTCAGAGGGAGAAAATGTACCTGTAAATCCACTCTACAAGACACATTAAGAGTTTAGTGATCCTGAGAGAGATAGGCTTGCTAACTTCACCTTCCTTAAACATGGTCATTACACCTGCAATAGTGAGTAAATTTAAAAAGTGCTGAGAAATTGGATTGTAAGAGGAGTAATTCCTGCTCCACAGCCATGTCGGCTTGGGAGCCCTGCCTTATGTTGCATAAAGCCTAATCGCTGCTGGAAATGAAGTGAGCATCAGAATTCTTGGAATCAGCATAGATAAAAGCACATGCCTCTTTGCCTGGCACATGTGCTGCTCATGGAAAACACATTCAAACCTTACCTGTAACTTAAATTCCAGGTGGACAAAAGTTCCTTAAAGATGGTTAGATTTTCTCTTGGGGAATCTGTGCTGTGAAAATCTCATGTAGCGCTGAGGTTGCTGTATGAGATGTGGCTCTGTCTTCAGTTTCCTGTGTTTTATAAGGGCAGGAATATGGGAGAGGGGAACTGTATCTATAATTTGGGTGCTTCATTCCATTCCTTTGGGAAGCCTCGGTCATTTTCAGGCTCTGCTTTCAAACCACAGATTCCCAGAAATTTATGAGATGGGTTCTTCTGACTAATGCTGAGTAGAGCAAAATTCTCTTATTGCAGTTAACTTTTTACAAAGAAGGAATAAGTCTGTAAATTCACAAAACTTAAAAAAATAAACTGTGTTTTATTTCAGTAGGTGTATTATTTAAGACAAATGCCTTTTTAGCCACTTTTGAAGGCTCTAAATGCTATCAACCTGTTAACTGCAGGGCCACAATACATTTTTCATTTAGTAAATATTTTCCCAAGCCAAGGGAACTATAAATTATGAATAAGCCTTTAATGAAAATACATGAATAGGTAATACCGGCTACAATCTCCTATTATTACCAGCACGAGATATTGCTTAATGTTATATTTAAATTATGCAGATCAGAATAATTTGGTATATATCAAGGGATAAATTATATTGTTCTGTGCCACCTTAATTATATCTTTTGACATGAAAGAAGCTATCTGAGTGCTTTGCTAATTAATCTTGTCACTCTTGACCCAGAAACATACTCTGTGTGGGTTGTTTCAAATTGCTGCAGTTAAAAATGTTAAATATATAATTTAATTAATATTGATGTTAGAAGGAGTTCAAATCCATCCTGCTGTCAAGGAAAGTTTGGAAGCTGGTTATTTCTACACCATCATGCAAGTGATAGATGTGCAGAATTTATTTATTTCATATATAAGGGTTTTTACTTTATTACACTTATTGTTTACTATTCCAGTGACTGGTCATTCTTTTTCTCCTATCAGTGTCCAGGATGATCAGGCAGTTTTGCCTGCTGCAAGCTTTTGTTTATGCCAATATCTCATACCTCTAAAGCAAAACTAACTTCCTGCATCACATTTTTTAAAAAAATATATTGTATAGGTAGGATCTCCTTAAAGATGTAGTGCTTTTGCAAATGAAGAAGATAAAAGATATGCATTTGAGACCGAAGAAAAGCTGTATTTTTTTTGCAAGCTCAGTAGATAAAATAAATGGGAAAGCCTCTTCAACTTTAAGCCCTCATTATGCTGTCAATAGATCTAACCATTTTTAACACTTTAGCTGTATAAAATAAACAGACTGCTACTTAATGGGTTATGTATTCAGGACTCCCTTATCTATGAGTTGTCCCCCCAGAACCCCTGGATGTAAAGCAGACCCTTGCTTCTTTTCTGTCCTTAATGCAGAGACTATTTTTTCACTGGGGTCACCATCTCTTCCAGTGATAAAAGGGTTCATTTATTCATCCTTGAAATATTTAAATGGACTTTTAAATGTAAAGGCACTATTGGAAATTACTTCCTTTCCAAATTGGGGGAGTTTAAGACACCTCAGACAAGTTTTAGGGAAGATGATGATTCAGGACATTTAGGTGTATCTCTCCTTGGTACACAGTAACACCTGTCTGTGTTACACCTCAAAGCAGACAGCCCCCAAAACATGTAGTATATGACAGCACAATGTCTTTCTGGTGAATACCGTTGTTCTTCTCTACTTTCAAAGCTCAAAACTGTGATTTTTTTTTCACTTTACACATGCTACCAAGATGATCTATTTTAAAATTAGCTTGCCTTTGAAATAAGTTGAGAAGAAATTTCAATATCTCCATAAAAATATTCAAAACTTTTTATGGTAGTCTAAGAACTTGAAGTAGAAAATCAAAAGAATCAGTGGATTGTGTGGAATTACATGGACACCTTCAGAGGTGGTTATAAAACCTAGCAAACAGCTTGGAGCATTATGCATTTGGTTTAGTACTTTTGCTCTTTCTCCCCTTAGCCCTGGGTACTAACACCTCCAAGTGTTTGAGTGAGAAACAGTTTCAGATTCAAGGACAATGAAATCATTCCAGATATCCATGACACAGCTGTTGTGGTGGCATCTATTTGCCCATTAGCAGACTAGGTCCCCTAAAATCAGTGCTGTAGAGGTCTTCTCATGCTCTTATTTATGCATCAGTATTTTGGGTTTTTTTCTGAGTAATGTCCTCTGGGGTATGACTGAAGGGAAGAATCCTGCCAAACACAGGGATGTTATAGAAAACACCTACAACTGGGAGGCTCCTTGACACCTTGAAAGGAATTTAAAGCAGCACAAATGCAGGCTGTAGTGTTTAGAGGAATTTTCCCAGTGCACCAGTTGTCTTGAGTTGGAATTAATATCAGATAAATGCCCAGATCTGAAAGATTAGTGTATCACAACACTGAACTCTCAAATCAGGATCCAGAGTTTTCAGTATGAAGGTTTTTACTGACTCCAAGGTTAAAGCAGTTGCATTCAACTCGCCTCAGTCTCCCAGGAAATTTGCCAGGTGCTCTCCCAGCTGTGAGATGCTTCTGCTTTGGCCATGAGAGCACACAGGCACAGGATTTAAGTAAAGAAAAGTAACAATCATCCAAGCATGAGAGAGACAAAAAGGAAAGAGAATTTGGGTTGTGTCAGTCATTAATGTTCCTGCTTGAATTTGATCTTGCTCTCCTGTAGACGACTGTGTTAATAATCCATGCCTTGATTAGTAAAAGGTGTGAACAGCTGATATGGAAAATCTGGATTCTAGCATGGATTCTGATGCTTTCCATCAATTTCTTTGCCAAAGGCAGCCAAAAGAAATAGTTTAGTAAAGTCACAAAATGGCTGGTAAACTTGTGCTCTAATTTTGTTTATTTCTTCATATTTATTTCAAAACTGCATAATATTTAATAAATTCCAGTGAAACAGATCCCAATATTGTATTCAAAAACGTTTAAGCCAAACCAGGTTCTCACTGCAGATAAAAGCCTACATAGCCCAGCTACGTAAATTTTATTTATCAGAATGAACTCAATAATAATATTGTTTTCACTTCTACATTTAATTAAATTTCATTACATGATGAAATTTTCTTACAAAGAAATCTTTAAAAACATCATCATTAAGGTGAAATATTAAATTTCGCTTAATAAATAAATAATGATTGCCTATATTTAAGTGGTCACAAAAACATTGTGTTAGCTATAGCCAGAGTTTAATTCAAATCAATAAGAGTTTTATTTCAAAACTCTTAGCATACAGCAGTTTCATACCATGCCTTCTAGTTTTTACAGGGAATATTGTATAATACTGAAAATTGGATAGTACTGAAAATGCACTGGTAAAATCAAAATTATGTATATAATGAAATTAAATGAAGCTCAATCAGGAGATTTTAATGAGCTAACTGCTTGGTGAGGCCAATGGCTTCAGAAAAGCTGGTTTGCAAATGAACAATGTTTATTCAGTTTTTTATTTCTTAGGAGACTATTTAATTTCACTTAAAAGTAGCATATAGATTTATTTTTCATTAGTTAATAATTTTGAAGAAATTAACTGTGATTACAAGGTTTTCCCAGCCTGCTAAGTGTTGGTTCTTTCTTGTTCCTCCAAATATAATACAAATTCTGCTGGGGTTTGTTGGACATGCTCCACCACAAAGTAGGATATGCATTGCTTTTTTTAGTTAGATACTGCAGCTGATCCATTTCAGCACTCCATTTTACATATATATAGTTCATGAATGAGAAAACATTTATCTAGAAAAAAGAAATCTCTCTGTATACATTTATTTATTCATTTCTGTTGAAAGCAAGAACAATTACCTTGCAGTAATCATGTCTTTAATCACCGCTTTAAAAAAAAGGCATGCAAGAGAATGCAACAAACACGTTTTTTTTAGATGGCATTGGAGAGGTTCTTTAAATGTCCAAATATAATGTCCTTGTCATAGAAATTGTTAGCCAGAAGATATATTGCATTTCTTCCTAGAACAAGCTAAAATATATTCCACATCAAGCACAAAAAAAAAGTCCTCTTCACTGAAGTGTCCATGTTAAACTGACATTAGAGTCAAGAGGTGCTAAGGATGTTGTGGGAGCTAGAAGAGAGGTCAGAACTGGGTCAGCCTTTGCCTTCCTTCCTGCTCCTGAGAAACGTGGAGGAATGGAAAATCTAATGCTTAAAATAAAGCTAAGTGATAGGATATTGCCCTGAAGGCTTCAGGAACCATCAACTACATTAAGGGCATGTTGTTAGTCTGTCCTGGAAACCAGGTCATCCACATTCCTCATAAGCCAAAATTTCTTAATTATTCTGCCTTAACACATTTGTTAGGAACTGTAGGCATCATTAGTACTTTATTGTTTAAACTAGTTTCAAGTGTGCAATGGCATAGTGTTATTACAGTTCTCCACACTAATTTAGGTTTTATTATCAAAAAAAATACGATACTTAAGTTACCAATTAGCATAGAGCAGCCAGATAGAATATAACTCCGTGTAAGTTGTGCCTAAACTAATTTACTGTCATTAGAATGCTCAAAAAATATTCTTTGTCAATTGGTTCAAAGTTCTCAATGTTTTTAACTCTTAAAGGAAAAAATAACCCTTTCTAAGTCTTCAATTTAAAAAAAAACCCAAAACAACTTGTAACCAAGGCAAAACCTCATTGTGTTTTAAGGATATGATCTGGTCTTTTCTTCATTCCTTAAAAGACTTGTTCTTTTAACATCTTTTTTTTTTTTCTGCAGCATTTTTTGTTTAATTAATGATGCCATGGATGCTGTCCAATGGTATATTAGGGTTTAATTTGACACGTTTTTTGTAACATGATGTAGTATTTCAGTGCACAAAGTGTCTTTTTTTTTTCTATCAACATCATGGTCAGATTCTTTCTTAGGGTATAAACTCAATATGTAGAAAGCACCTCCTATAGAGCTGTTATTTATCTTAAATGTTTATTACCTTTTATATGTTACTCCTAGTTTCTCCTGAAGTGTTTTATCCCTCAATCGCATAAATGCTCTTTATTTTCCATATAATTTCTATATCATCTTTTTTTTTTTTCCCCTCACATTTTCTCCAAAATAGATGGCAGTAAACTTTCAAAGTCAAGGCATCAGCTCCAGTCCTCTCATAACTCTGGTTATGACATCAATCAAATATAAATCTAGATCCATGGTATTTGGTTTGTCAGCAGGTGAGTCAATATCATCCATCCCCGCTTTGTGGCCATATTATTTTAAAATATATATGTCAAAACTTCTTAAAAGTTATGAAGTATCCGCTATGTCTCTCTTTGTTATATATCAGATTCTCACAAATCAGGATGGGTATTGAAAGGACTTTCTCCAAGACATAAGGTAAAGTCTGTAATAGAATTCAGAGTTTTGGAAGGGCTTTTTCTTTAACTAAAGCAGAAGGTTACCTAGTGTGCTTAGTGATAGCAAGCAATGATTATGTTATTTCAGGCTTTTCTCATGCTGTGTTATTAAAAATAAATCAAACTGGTAAACCCAGGACTCGTTAAACAGAATGTTCATCTCATGACAAACACTTCAAAATTTTCCATGAATGAAGATAGTTGCATTTTCTGAACTTTTGGAAGGAAAACAACCCGTGTGTAATATCAATGCAAACATCAAAACAGTCAAATTAATTTCCCTGTCATACTTACATTATTAAGAAAGTACCTAAGTGAATAGTTGTAAACCAAGTTGATTTAACATATGTTCAATGGATGATGAAGTAGATGCGCTGATATTATTCTTAGTTGATTTCAATGAAAAATGTGTTTCCCAAGAGAAAATTTCTTGCTCAAGTATCTCCAGTAGTTCAAGTTTTACTGAGGTGTTTTAAAATAAAACATCCTGGTTCTAGATATATGTGGAAGAAAATGGCCTAATTCTTTGCAGATATTTTTAAACGTGGTAATTTCAAGTTATTTTTTTGGGGCAAGGGTGTAGGTATGAGGAGCAGAGACAATAACATATGTGACACAGGACTGGAACTTAAGATGGTGTTCTGGATATCACATTCTGCTGTTTCATTTCTGTAATCTTTAGTTATTGGCATGATCCATATTGATTCTGATGAAGTGGTATAAGTGTCCTCTACCTGGACATTTCTATTAACTTTAAAATACTTATGTAGCATTGAGAATGATACAATTTCTCATAAAATGTCATGAAATTCCAGTAACTCAGAATTCTCTAATTATATGGAAATATCTAAGAGATTCATAGAGTTAAGAACTACATTCATCAATAGGACAGAATTATTTTTAGAAAAAATACACATTTTTATTAGAGGTTTCTTTATAAGTTTTCTGCAGCTTGATCAGCCTTTCAATAAATAGATAACCTAATAAAAAATTGCATTTAGCAATTTCTTCTCCTTTTAGGCATCCTTAAAGTTTCCATTACAAACACGTATAGCATTTTAAACTATATTCATTCTAGTAGACTTTAAGTACAAGTTTAACTTTTTAATCTGAAAAAGCTAATTCACATTAATAGCATGTTAATCTATATGCTTACCATCTGTCTTTGGTAATAATTGCTGTTTAGTTTTATAAAACACTCATTAAATGTCTTGCTAAATTACGTAAAGATCATAATAGGCATTTAAAGGATACTTTTAAAACTGAAGTAGAAATCACTTTAGATTATAAGTAACTATAGGTTTATAAAGCCATCATTATATATCTATTAAGCCCATTTAACCTAAGTGTTCCATTATTAGGGAAGAGACAGAATTTTAATTGCACATTTGCAAACAGCTAGCTAGGACTTCTGAAAATAGCTCTCCTTTTATCCTAGAAGAGAGTTTGCCCTCTCTGCAGGTTTTATTTAAGAAAGCTTTTTTTAAAATTTGTAAGTAATATCCTTCTAGACTATAGTCAACACTATGGGACAGAAATAAGAAGTCATCTCATATATTAATAGTTCCTTAAAAATTATCTCTAATATTTTAAAAGAATAATAATATTCACTTTAGTTTGCAACATGTTATGATTGAATCTCTCTATGAACTGTTTCAGCCAAAGTATTGACAAGGGGAAGCAGAGTACTTTTACCTCCGGATGACTTACTGAAAACAGGTAAGAACAATGACTTTGACCAAATTGAGTTATTTTGGCATAAATCTCTCTCTTACATAGCTGTCCAAATCATAAAAATATATTTGTCCTTGGTTCTTCTGAATTCAGTGTCCTTGGACATTCAAAAAAGCTTTTAATTTAATCATGGAGAAAATAAACTGTGTTGAGCTCCCAGATACACCCCAGTGTGGAAACAGGGCTCCTCAGGACACCAACTTTGCCCAAGTCCCTTCTGTTCCGTTCTTGATTCAGTTGTCAGATCTCACTTTCCTAACGGCCGACACTCAGAGTTTTAAATGTTCTTCCATAGTTGAATAAAGAGATTTTTCATCTAAAATCTTTACATTAAAACACAAGTAAAAGAAAAAAGAAACTATCTTGGACTACTTCTTTACTTCCATGCAAACATAAAACAGGCTTCCCAAAGCCAAGGAAATATGTAGAAAGACCACTGGTTTCTCATTTCTTTCGAAACACAGTTTAATGAACTCAGTGATACATCAGTTGGTATTTCCCAGGATGGGCATGTGGCTTCAGAAATAGAAAATCTTGGAGTGAGATGGTCTCCCATTTGAAATACTATATGACCTGTTTCTGTTTAAATATTTTGAATTTCCCACTGTTTTTGATGTTCATATTTTCAATGTGGGCTCAAAGCAAAAGCAAAGTATTTGCATTTGCGTAATAGAATGTTAGAAATGGAAACATGGAAGGAATGGTTAAACTTCATCTCACACCCATCACTGCTCCCCATTTCATTGAATCTGTTTCCTTTCCATTACCCTAAGCTCAAGGCTGACAAAATTGCTTTTATTCTGTTTAGTTTTGTTATGCTTTCTTCTTAAGTCTTGCATCAAATACACTGTGTTAGTGTCTGTGGGCCCCCAAGAGAGAATTAAATGATGTGACAAACAGTCTTGAAGGCAATTTTCTATTAAAATTCAGTTCTTGTTTTCTTTTGTAATTCTTCCTGGCTGAATTTAAAGGTTTTTCTCTCAAATACATTTAGCCTGAGAGCAATTTTATAGAGCATATAATCATTGTACTTGGGTAACTGTATGCTTTTCTAGTCTGAAGTTCATCTAATATTCCATGGCTGGGAGAAACGAGAGAGCTCCTTCTTTTTTAAAAAACTTAGTCTTTGAGATGAATTAATAATTTTTTCAAGAAATATAACTGCCCTGTAAATCGATTACATTTCCTTCACCTCTGAGCTGTTTTTCTTTAAATATGAGCTCTGGTCAAGCAATTGTCCAGGTCTGCTCCAGAGGGTCAGTTCCCTCTTTCAGTTCAGTCACAGACACACAGCAGAAAATAAGTCCCAAATATTCTTCTGATGTAGTTTCGTGCATCTACTTTGCAAAAAAATTTTGCTTATTGTTTATTTATCTTGGGTTTGAAGAGAGGCATTAAATAGTATAAGGAACTAGAAAGTGAGAGGGATTTGTATGAAGACAAGATAGCATAACAGTTGAAAAAAAGTGGATGGCATAAAAGTGGCACAAAAAGTAAAAGGGGAGAAATAAATATGCAAAATCACCTGTTACTAGGAGAAGAGGAAGATAAAAGCAGAGGATGGAGCAACAAGGAGAGAATAAGAAATAAAAAAAGGAGGAATTCATTAAGTCCATTTAAAAAAGAACAAACACAAGTTGAAGAACACAGTTGAAGATGTAGTCAGCTAGCCGCACTGAAACACCTTTAACAGCAAGCCTGACAAAAAAGGCAGACAGATTATACTAAATCCTCCAAACTGAATTAAAATTGCCAGTTAACAGTTGTACTTTGGGCTGGGCATACTTTGCCCTGAGAAGAAGTACAAGGGAATTTCTGTGTTCTAGTAGAGATGCTGGCATTATACTCTCATGCGGGGTCATGTATTGCTATGAAAAAGCAGCTCTAAAGGTCTCAATATTTTTCTGTAAAACATTAGAAGGTCTGTGCCTGCTGGAGATGGTATTCCAAAGGGAAGTGCTTACAGGTGCTGCCTCGGACCTGTTTTGCCAAAAGAAAGGTCTCAGTCTGATTTGCTTTTTCATTAGTGCTCAGAACAATTTTAGAATTTTGCATTTAGAATTTAGAATTTTGTATTTTATATATCTCAATTCTCTACTTCAAGCCCGTTCCTTCAGTATCTGAGTTCTTGGGCTTGATTTGAGTAACAACCCTAGAAAAAAAACCCCTTTGTTTTCTGGATTCTATATTTAGTTCCTGATTGCTTGATATTTTAAGAATATAAATATTTATGCTACTGTAATATCTCAGTGGCACTGCAGTGTTCCGACTTCATTAATCAGTAAAATACTGAGGCAGGATCTTGCTTCTTTTGTGACTGTACCAAAGCTTTAAGGTACATTAGTGACTGTGATCTTTATCTTCTAAAATCACCAGTAATACCCTGGTTGTGCAAATATACAAGTAAGGAATTTAGTGCTGGACAAAATAACAATATAATACTGGCAGCCCCAAGTGAACAGCTACAGAAATCAACAGGTGCAGACAGCCTCAAAATCATGACACCAAAAATTGTTGTTACAGAAACTGAGTTTCCCAGGACACATCTGCAGATCTTAAAATATTTCATCTTAGCTCGTAGGTAGAAGTTTGCAGCTGTTCTCTACTTACAGTATAAGAATTTTCTAACAGCTTTTCAGCCATCTGTGAGTCAGAAGTTGCTTTCCTCTGAGGGTCCAGAAGTATTTTCCCAAAAATGTTCAGCTTTTCTACCTTCTTCAAGACATTGTTGCTGAAGAGAAGCATCAGTTTTGAACAGAATTCTGAATTGCAGCAAGGAAGTGCTGACTTGCTCCTTTCATAATAAACCCTGATGTCTATGACAATTTCTTTTAACATTGCAAGTCATCAGTTGTGACATGTTCCTAAAGCACCATAATTTTCATTTTCATGAGATGGATACTATACTCCATTAAACCATTTGGATTAATTTAGCTCTTAATTTGTCAACTAGATGTATTTTTATTTTCTCTCAAATGGAAAACTTAGGAAATGACAGAGACAGCAGCAGACCATATGCAGTGATTTCTTTTCCTGGAAAGGATTTGACAGTATTTGTTCACTTTAATTTTGATGCCTCAGTTCAGCTGGGTTTTTTGGTTTGGTTTAGTTTGGGGATTTTTTTCCCTCTTCAATATATCACAATTCCTCTAGAAATAAAAACTGCATTCAAGGTTTTATTCAAGCCTATGATGGGTGGTAATATCTGGTCTTGGAATACATGATTATTCATTAGTCTGCAAGCATTAGCTGATCTTTATGTGATGTGTTAGAGTAAAAACATAATAAATAGTATATGAGAAAAAGTGCCCTGAGGTGAAATCTTGGCTTCATTGAAAATCAATGGCAAAACTCCTATTTCCCATCAGTGGGACAAAGACATTTCTGTCCATGTGAGAAGTGAAAGAGAATTTAATTTCTCCACTTGTGAGAACTTGTATCGTGTGATTATTTTATTTGGGTTTAATTCTCAGTTATTTCTTCAGGCAAAGCTCCAATTGAAATCTCTTGTCTCTTGTAATCAGTGGGAATTTTTCCTAAGGAGAGCATTTTGCCAGTGCTGTGCAATTTGTTCTTTCTCAATGTTTATCTTCTGTCCATTTTATTATTTATCTTATGGAAGAATAAGGGAAATAGGCAGCTTTTTGGAACTGAGTAAAGTGAAACAGAAAAATCGACCACAAAAGAGAAGCAATGATTAAATGGGGTTGATCAAGGTTAAATTTGTATTGTGAATATGGATATAGGGCTGCCTGATGTGCGTTAAGGTTCTCTCACTTTATTATTTTTCTTTTAGAGTCTGATAAGATAGTATAGAAAAAAGGGTTGAAGGAGTTGGCCCTAGAGCCTGTGCTGTGGAACTTTCTGGAAGGCATCTAGTCTTGCTTTGAATACTTAACACCCAAGGGTCTATTCCTTGGTACCTAGTGGAATAATGGAATTGCCCTTGTTCCCACTGTATCTACTTTCTAGTATTATTTTCCTTTTACCTGCTAGAGGAAAAATCCACCCACTTAGGTTTTTTAATATATAAATACTTTTAGAATAAAAGCAAGGTATATTTTACATACAGATTGAGCTAAGGTTTGTAACTACAGACAGGTTTTAAAAATCCAGGTTACTCTTCTACAGCTACTTTTAAATTCTGAGCACTCTATTGATGTATTTTATATTATTGCCATCAGAAAAAGTTGCTGTATTTCAGTAATAGCCTCATTATGATTTAGATAACAAACCCCATTCATTGAGGATTCATCCATTTTAAGGCCTCTGATAATTTTATCTACATCATCACAAAGAAAGGTACAGTTGTGTTATTGAAAAATTGCTTAAAATCTCAACAAAATATGTTTGCTAATGTCATGTTGCAGGCTGGATACTAGTGAAAACCACAGAGAAAAATTGCAATAGAATTTACCCCCATATTATTATTAGATCGAAATGTGTTGTGTTTTTTCCTTCATCTCAGAAAGGAGTTTGTATTTGTGCTATTGATTCAATAAATATGACAAAACTGCATATCTAACAAAATACTCAAAAGTTTCCAAGTCATTTAGCAATGTAGATCCTCTAAAAATGATATTTTTCCATGTCTTTGGTATTTTTGTCCAATGTTTCATCTTTTGGTCATCTTTGCAGCCCACATGAGAGGAATAAATCATATAGACTTTGAACTGCAAAGATTTTATAGCTGCTGCAAAATAAGGGCAGGAGGCTTTTATCTTTGGATTTCCTAAATGTTTCAGCCATTTAAAGGTTTTGATACTGTATTTTTTAAAGATTCCTTTAAAGGTAAAGTCTAACTGGTGTCACTTCTCCTCCCAAGTAAAAATTAAAAATGCTGATATTAATTTTAAAAAACAAATCCACCCCTTTTTAAAAAGCTTAAGACAGGCAAGATGCTGAAGAAAGGGAGGGTGGAGAGAAAAATACTTTTAGTTCTATGTTGCATAGTAGTTTCTTCCACTCTTTATTTGATTCTGGTGTGGAGAGCTGCATCTGGAACTGTCCCATGTGTCCTGAGGGTTAGCTGCAGGTACGAAAAGAAATGGTAAAAGCTATTTCACTCTTTGTACACTGTTAGAAATAACAGAGGGGGAAAGCAGCCTCCAAAAGTGAAGGGAAAGAAAAAAGTTCCCTGTGGTCTCCATATATTTTTCAGCACAAAATTATGTAGCTCTTCAATTTTTTTTAGCTTTTGTTTTTATGAAAGAAATTTGAGAATGCTCTTGAAAAGAATCTTTGCCTGAAAAACACCCAAATATCCAATTATTTACTATAAAGTGAAGGCAGTTTAAAACAAAATTTATAACTAAGATGTGACAATATTTCCAAATTACATGTTAGTTGAAATATATAAACACTATAAATAAAATTAAAGTGTGGTATGCGTACAGCTGTATAATACAACATATACAGCTAAAACCAGTCATTCTCATATGACAAAGATCCAGGTTCTCAGAGCCAATCCATTTCCCATTAATGATCTCGGGCTATGTGGTGATTTTCTGTTAAGCTTTTTTCACTGTTGATGGTAAGACTCCAATACTTGTTGATGGTTCCTCCAATGCCAACTCTAACACCTGTCAGCTACAGCCATTATTAACTGCCCTTAAAATGAAATTTAAAAAATATAACAATAAATATCATCTGGAGAGAGCTGACGAAAACAAATTATCTATGGATGCTGATTTTCCATATATAATATGTTCTTTGTTTGTGTGAATAAAAGATACATAGTAGGTTTTATTTGGTATGTTGAACAAAAGCCCAAATAATAATCTGTGACAATAAATGCAGGATAGTATTACTGCATTTTATATAACAACAATATTTTTTCTATTAATAAGATCAGTACTACTCTGAAATAGTTGTAAAATTAGGAAATTTGCCTCTCGTCACAAGTGCTTTAAATCTAATTTTAATACTGGAGGCACAGTACGGATTAAAAGCTTTGGATTTTGGCTACTATACACTAACACATCAATGGAAAATATTTACAAACTCTTTTTTTCAGTAGAGTGGCTGAACTCCATGCCAAAACTGGCTAATGAAGGGAAAAGGGAATAAAACAAGCTAAATAAATTATATGGCTGGTGTTTGATTAAGAAAACACTGTGTATTTAGTGATTCAGATTCAAGTCTTTAAAGTCAGATTTGCTTATAACTTTAATATTATGTAAATGGCACAAAATACTTTAAGAAATTACAATTATTTACCTGTTTGAAAATTTTCTTGTATTACTGAATTATTTTTTGTTTTTACAAGGTTTTTATGCACCTCTTCTTCTGTCAATTTCATTGAAAAAACCTACACTTCGTATGAATGAAACCAAGCATTTGCAGTTCCTATGGGTTTTCTATTTCCATTCTTTACTTGACATCAGATGGCTTCAAGAAATCATGCTTTTTTTTTTTTTTTTTGTCCTATGGTTAAACACTAAAAAAGGAAAAGGAGACATTCTTCATCTGATTCACTGTGAAAATGAGGGGCCAATCGTAACATGACAGTGAAGAAGTGGAGAACCCAGGTGCAAGCCAGACTGTTTGAGAGTGCCTGGCTGTTGTATAGGAAAGAAGGACAGCAGAGAAAAAAGATGTCCAGGTATGATTTCTAAGGCTTGCGAGGCAGGTGGAGGAAAGCATGAGTCTCCAGTTAAATTAGCTTTGAAAATACACCAGTTTAGAAGGGTTAGACTTCAGTAGTTTCAGGAAGCCAGGCTGCACCTTAAGTCATGATATATAAGAAATTTAATCAGGTTGAGGGGACAGGCTAGGTGCATAGACCAGACTACTTTTTTCCATGAAGTTTCCCACACATTTTATTTCCTTAACTAGTTCACAGACGTCTGTTTCAGTATGGTACAAAAGTTTGTTAAAAATGCCTTTTACAAAGCTGAATTTAATAAGGACTGAAGTGCATTTTGTAGACCAAGTGCTTGACCTTTGCTCAAATTTAGAGCTGTGTTAACTAAATTATTAAGCAATAGTTTGTAATTTAAAAAGAAATACAATATCTAAAAGAGTGTTCTTTCTTTTGGCCAAGTTGAAAAAGCCAGCTGATTTTTATTCTACTGGGAACACTCAGGACTTGATAAGAATTTTCATATCTCAGCATCAGTCCAGTGGGAATAGTTTTGACATTTCTTTAGAAAAATTCTAAACCCTGTTCCTCGCCCTCACTCACTCATAGGTGACCAATGAAATGCACAAGCCACTTCTGGTGCCTCAGATATTGTTCCCAGGATCAAAAGGCCACTTCTGGCTGTGAAATTCTGGAGATTGAAATGTTCTTGTGTATTTCAGGACACAAGGTTATGCTTCACTAAAACTTCATCCTGGAAGTAAATATTCAGAACTTGAAGGAAAAACAAGTGTATATTGAGAAAAGTGACTTAGATTATTCGAAATCACTACTATTAATATTTTTACTTCCAGCAAAAATGTTCCTCATGTTCCTGTTTTCACTTCCCTATTTTAACATGACCATATTCTTTTAATAAGCACGTTGCACTACAAAAATAAAGTGCATATAAACTGCCTGTTATCTGTTTTTCTCTCACTTTTAAAATATATCTCTCATATATTTTCAAATATCTTTACTCATTCAGCACAAGAGAGGACTCACTGAGACTGAGAGCAGAGATTGGCCTTGGGTATTGATTTCACAGAGGTGTCTCTTCTGCTCTTAGCATTTGCATTTGGGATCAAAATGGTGCCATATCCTTTCACTGGGACATTTTCCACAGTTGTTTTTCTTCCTGCCAGTCAGTTCTCAACCCCTAATCATCAGGGTATTAAAGCATGGAGTGTTATTAGTAATGTTGTGGAAGAGCACTGCAATAAAACCTTTTAGAAATAAACTTCAAATAAAATAATCCTTTATTGTCAGAAAAGCACTTCTAAATGCAGGTGTAATTATAGTGCATGATCACATTACAAATATCTTGTATCAAGCTACAAAATCTGAAAAATTCAAGGTAGCCCAATGCTGAGAATTTACATTAAAATTTGAGTTTCCTAAACCCCAACTGCTCCTCTCCTGCACACGTGCCCTCACACTCCCCTGCTCACACACTCATACACACTCACATATAAATTTGCACAGCTTTACAATCGAAGAGCAAATGTTCTTGGCAATGTACTTTACCTGAAACACAGGTGGGATAGTAAAGCCATTCACATTTTTGAATTATTGAAGAATGGTAATAAACTCATTTGTGTTCTTTACTTTATGGCCTCAGATGTTATTTTGTTAATGTTGTTGATTTTGCCTTTTTTTTATTTTTAATTTATGAAATTTGAGTTGTTCTTTGGGGTGTAAAAGCAGAGAATTCAGAACAGAATTCAGCCTCTGTCCCATAATCAGGATACGGCCCCTGCTGTCACTGGTACCAGGTGTGTGTGACAGAGAATCTCCTACTACCAAACAGCTGATTGGAATCAGACAAAGATGGGTAAGTCCATTTTATTGATTAACCCTAATAATTCAGAGTGCACCTCAGAGTTTATGCCATATTTCTGGGTTTGCTGGGTTTCCTTGGTGTGTTTTCTAGTTCCACACCTCTTGCAGGAGACCAGGTAAGTGTTGGTGGGGTTTTTTGTTTTGTTTTAGAAGTATAAAATCAAACTACCACTGACATGTTTGAACTGCAAGATGATTGTACAGGAAGGAAAAGCTCTATCAGGTCTTTAAAGAAAGAGCCTTGGAGCCAGATCTGTGGTCAAACTGCAGTCTAACACTTCTGTGTCTATGAAACAAGAGATATAAATAAGGTAATTCCCGGTTTCAAGTCCATACTTTTGATTTTACCACAAATGGGGTTTTGAGTCTCATCAGAGGACGTCATTGTGTCAGGTACTGAACTAACAATGAAAAAAAAAAAAAAAAGGTGGTGTGTTACCTTTGAAGGTAACACAATATGTGGTTTTCTTCATTCTAAAGAAATCATCTACAAGGTAATTTAGCAGGATTTTTTTTCCTGCTTCATGAAGTGACTAGGCATTTAAATAATCCTTTCATTCACCTGACTGTTCTCTCTGTGGGCCTCCTAATCAGCAAGATCCTGACCATCTTTTGTTATTTTTTTCTATAGATGGTGCCCTTATTCCTCCTTTTCTTCCCTCTTGTGTCATTCCTCCTGGATTACTGTTTCAGAAAGCTATAATCTAGATAATTTTTTGAAGCAATTAATGCACCAAATAATTTAAATACTTACACATTTAAATAGTTGAAATATGAAAGTAATAAAAAGTGATTACCCATTTTCTGATAATCTCTTACCATACAAACCTACCCAGACAGTTTTGATAAATCTATTTCATGGCACTAGTGTCAGATTGACATAGAAACATGACTGTTGTTAATAGCAAAATCTTAATTTCTCCGAATTGAAAATAATAGTTTCTTTCATTAAACTACAGCAAAAAAATGAAAAATACATGCCTATTCTTTGTGCATCAGTAGAGATATCACATCATTTGCCCACAGAAGGTGAACACAATCTGGTTATAAATGCCATAGTGTAACACCAAGCCTCTGGGAAATACACAGGTAAGGCCAGGAAGATTAGAATTCAATGGCCAGAAATATTAGGAATTCAGGTTTTCTGCCCAGTAAATGCAATAATTTCTGAAACTTGCGTTTTCTTTGTTTCACAAATATATAGGATTGCTCTTCTCTTTCTTTCTTGATTAAATCTTTGCTGTTACTCAGACACTTGTTAAGTACTCATTTAACTTGTGGCTGGATAGATATTTGAGCAGAATCATACAAAAGGCTTCCTTTCAGAACTTTTAGAACAGTAGAGAAGGGCACCACTTCAGGCTATTCTAACTGTTCCCAAAGTAAACTGAAAATATTATCCGATAGAATAAGGGTCACAAAGTAAAGGAGAAAGCATAACTTAACTTTTTAGATGCAAAATTGACATTAAAACTTCCTGTTCATATAAAGAAAAGCAAATATAGAGGAAAAATTTAAAAAAGAACCATAAAAACCAAGGCTTAATATTCATTCAAAGGCTTTCTCCCATGTCAGGCACATGGACTGTGTGAATCTTCACAGCTGCAGTTGGATTAATGGAGTGGTGATTGCTTACCCCAAACAAAAACTCTGGCCCAAGAAGCCAAGTGAATATAATTATTCCTTGAAGAACTAAGCATTTTAGAAAGCTGTGGAAACCTCTGACTTAATGACGTAGGGCAGAGGAGTCCATGCTTGGTATGACAGGTCTCAGAAGGGGAGGCACAGGATGTGGCACAAAGGGGTACCAGGCACAGGGTGGTTGGGAACCAGGGCTGGCACTGGAGGACACATGGCTGTAGATGGCCATGAATCAAGGAATGACCAGAGGAGCAAATACAGAGCTGGAGCTTGGAAAAGCTAGATTTAGGGAACAAAGAGAACAAAAATAAAGTGCTTAACATAAGTAAAAACACTCTATATTGGATGGATTGGATGTAATGTAAGATTGGATGTTACAAGGACTTGCAGATCAGAGAAGATCATGGTGATATCAAGCAAAAACAAAGAAGGAAAAAAAAAATCTTCTTCTTCACTCTGGGATATGAGAGCATGAACTTCAACATCATATTCCTCCCAGGGGAAGACTCCAGATGCTGCCATCTCACCATACCCTTCCATAGGCTGAGTCCAGTACTTTGGGACCCAGGGGAACAGTGTGAGTATAAAGAACCATGCCAGGAAGTTTTTGTACAGTACTTTGAAACATATTATTGTGGCATTTTGTTTCTTATCTCCTTTTATGTGTAATAACAAGTACACAGAAAATGTGGAGTAATTCTGTGATTAGATTGTCAAGATAACAATAATACTCACAGCAGATCCTCGGCTTTGTGTTTCAGATGTCTCATTTTTGTCTAGAACAAGGCTTTCAGCATAAGAGATGGTATGTTATCAGTTTCCCAGACACAAATTAATGAAAATAGTCACACTGGCCACAAATTTCCACATCTTCACCGTTTTCAGGTCACAATAATGTACCTTTTCAGAAGAGAGTTTTATCAAAACAATGTATAGACTAATTAAACATAAGTTATTTGGTTCACTACAGAGGTGATTCCAGAAAATGGAAAATAATTTAAGAAATAATAAACGAGATAGCCATAGACTGTATTCGAGTAAGAAGAATTGTATAAAAGCATTAATAAACTTATACAAAAATAATAAAAATTTTTTAAAAAAGAAATTAGATGGAAAAAAATTATTTTCCACAATATTTTTCTCTAGGTTTCCCTGGTGTAGACGTAAATGCAGGTAAAGAAGCATATGTAAGCTCATATTTTTGTGAAAAAAAATTATTATTCATTGCATTTTCATCATTTTAGCATATTCAATAATCATCTTATTGGTCAACAAGGTTTTACTGAGGCTTTTTGTGTGTTTTTTCCTTCAGAGAAATCTTTTCAGGCTACTCCTTGATGTTTAGAAAACAGATGGTATTTAATAAGTAAACTCTAATTGCAATCAAGAGTGAATGATGAACAAATTTAAAATTAGATTAAGTTTGCAGAAGTACCCTGATATCTTGTTTCACAAAAAATTATATTTCTTTTTAAAATCCTAGCACTAATCAATGATGATTGGATGTGTATGCTATTAAGGTTTACATTGCTCTTGAATTCTCCTCAGCTGAAAACAGCATATTGAGGTATAAAAATTGAGAAAGAAGGTTAATCTAAAAATTGTGAATCTCCTTTAAGTGCAGGTTTCATGTGGCTATAAAATTGCATATGGAATTTAAAGGCGTTGTCCTGAATTACTGCCATGATAGTAGTACTTGATACAGGCTCATGTCTTCCCAGTCTAATAAAAGAGAGAAGAGAGAATCTGAGTGAACACATTCAATCTAAAAAGGAGCTGCTGACAAAATTAATAGGGATGATGTCCAAAATAGTTGTGACACAGAATCAAATTTACTGTTTGTAGGAAAACTTTGTAGGTCATATTTTTTTTTGCCAGCTACAATGGGTTTCTCAGTTTCCAGAAAATGTCACAAAAATGTCAATTGAACTGGAGAATCCTCTGCTCTGTTACCTAGGCTATCTTCTGACCAGAGCTGTTTCATTTCATTATTTCTAAATCATCTGTGATGGATGTTCATACCCAGTCTGCGTAGCCTCTGAATATTTATAGCAGTGACAATTCTGTGATTTCCTGCTAGAATCTAATTATTCGACTGTCTATTTTGAAAGTTTATTGGCTGTTTCATTCTGCTAAATTGAATCCCATTTTTTCAGCTGCACTATTTTTTTTTTTATTATTATTATTCTTAACTCCATTTAAAGCAGAACAGGAAAATGATCTGTAACTGTAAAGATCATCAAAGGGAAAGAGAAAATTGAGCAAGTACTTCTTGTTTCTTATTCTGTATAAAAGGGGGGTTGGAGACCAGGAAAATTTTTAAGGCATTTAATAGGAATAAAGTGAGAGAGGAAATGGAGGCAAAGCATACTTGGAATCTTGGTGAACAGATAGATCACAGGCAGGATTACATATTAAAAACACTGATCAAATGAAATCCAAGTGAACGTGAATGGAGAGATGCAGACTGTTAAAATGTACGTTTTGGCATCCCTTTAATGAAACATCTTGCTATATAAGTCCTAAAATCACTGTAAGAAAAGAATTCTCTTATCAAATGGAAGAATGTATTTGAATTGTATATCTGAGGAATTATTCCAGTTTTAAAGAGTGGGATGCAAAGCTGAGTGGGAACACACATTAATTAAGCTGCCTTGCATGGAAATTCACTGCTGCCGAAGTTCCTTGCTGGGGAACCTGGATCACCTCCTTCCCCACTCCCTCAGGGCTCTCAGGGTTTAAATTTAGATTTAGATTTAACCTGTTTTACCCCCTGAGAAGGGGCAATACTACCAAGGCTTCTGGTGAGCTGACCTGAGAAGCAATGCAAAGCACCAAACCTCTGGGTATCAGCATTACTCCTAGATGTCAAGAGGTAAATTTAGATGTTTAATTAAATTTTCATAAAGGAAATGGTGGAATTAAATATATGATCAGGTTGACTAAATACAGCAGAAATGAGGAGGAATACCTCTGAGGTAAAATTTGTTCTGCTGTGTGTTCTGACTCCAGAGACAAGGAAGGAAGCTGCTTTAAGAGTGTTGGAGACATGACAAATACTAGATAGCAATAAAGTAGAAGCAATAATGAAATTGGTCTGTTCACTTGCATTTACTGTTGTTATTAAGAGAATAATTGCTTCTGAAAATCCTCATGTCATAAACCATCTTCAATTTTAAAGTTGATATTTGTCTTGTGAAATTTTCATCCATGCTTTTAAAATCTGCATCTTCAAAAGAAATCTCATTTAGAAACATCTAAAAGACCCCAGCTACTTTAAAGTAAGGAGCTAGGGACTCAGCCACCTGTTTTGATAGTTAGAGGCTCCTTTATTTTGCTGCTGCAGATACATGAGTGACTTTGAAGGCAGCTGGCACTGAGGCTGGAATAAAGACAGAGAAATAAGTTTTTCCCGTGGTATCCATTGGCCATTGCTTCTCTCTGATTTGAGGTCAGGTAGGGACTTTTCTGCAGTCAAAGTACCTGTCAAGAAGATCTACACTTCACGCAGCATGAGGGAAGGGCTGGCCAGCATACCGATGTAAATCTATTGTACAGCACCTTTCATGTGGCTGTGAAATAGAAATCCTCCTTTGTTCTGGTCCTGACATTTTCTAAGTGTTTTGCAACCCTTTTGGGAGGGACAGAATTTATGAGCTCTACTAACTTCCAGAATTGTTTAGAAATGTCTGTACTAAAGGCAGGAGAGGGTTACTCTTCTTAAAAGACAAGACTATTCAGAGCACTTGTAAGAAGTCCATCTCCAGCCTTCTTGTCGGCCTCTTTCAGGTACTGAAAGGTGGTCTAAGATCTCCCTGGAGCCTCCTCTTCTCCAGGCTGAGCAACCATAACTCTCTCAGCCTGTCTTCAAAGGATTAACAATTTACTTTAAATTGTTGATAGAGCACTCCAATCTAGACTGAGAACTTTGTGAATAGAACTACAGAAAATAGTGTGGCACTAGAACAAAGGATTGGGGAAGTACATCGACAGTCACATGTGGGAGATGCTGGCAGTTTAGATGAACAAAAATTGGCATGAAGCCAGCAGTTCAATCAAAAAATGCAGAAATACTTGCTTTTGATAAGAAATACAGAGGGATTTCATTATAACTCTTCGTGCTTTAGTTTCTGCACTGATACATGGTAGAAGCAAATGTGAGAACAGGAGGCATTTCCAGAGAAGGTGATTCTCAGTCCAAGCTGTACAGGCACAGCAGTTCTTCAAAATGTTACAGCTAGGATTTTCCTAATGATTCCTTCTCTGTTAGGATTCTCAATCTGAATTATGTAAACTCAGTCCTTAACAGGAAATAAACGTGCATATCTTTATGAGGGAAGAACTCTCCCCTTTGAGTCAGTTGTTGATAAGAATCAGCTGTGGAAAAGCCTGTTCTAAAGCATCTTTTAAAAAATTCCAGAGATGAAAACCAAAATTCTGTATTGGGTTGAAACTCGTCCTCAGAGTATTAAGAAACATTGCAGAAGGAATTTTCAGTAAACTACATACTGCAGTAAAAACTATGCATCCTGCTGAGAAAATCTTGTAACAAGTTCCATTACGTGGATCTATTTATTACTTTTTCCTTTGGAAACCATTCTTCTAGAGAAGGTCACTAACATCTGGCTTTATTAATGTCTGCATCTCAATTGCCACCAGTGATGCCAACGATGCACAGCCTCATCTTTCTTTGATTTTCCTGAAAAACTATATTTAGAATCAAGGCCTCAGTTTCCATTACAGTTGTACCAGAATAATGATCAGAATGCAAGGCAAGACCAGTATAAAAAGCATTGAAACCAGTAGTTTCTCATGTTTGACCTGCTCATAAACACATTTAGTCCCATGTTTGACTCTGCAGCCTCCAGATTGTGGTTCTGCTGGCATTCAAACGGAGTCTTAAGCTGAGGTTTCTGCGCATCACCAGAAATGGGACTGCAATGGAAGTTTTTCTGGGCATTCTCAATTACCAGTCACTGGCCAAAGAATTATATCTGTACTACTAAAGATGACTATGCAGGATTGTCTTGAGACCAAGCTCAGCATCTTCTTACTGGAGCCTTTGTTGCCAGCTGGCCTAGTTCCCACTTGGAGAACTCTGTCCTCATCTGAGGGTTTGGAGTCTTATTCTTGTGACTTCTTCCAGACATTCAAAGGGGTTTTTTTGGTTTTATATAAAGCTTGGAGGTAAGGGACTTTGGTTAGTCATGTATTGTTAAAAAAATTTGCGTAAGCAACCCAGCGTGACTGATTGTGTAAAGCATGCATGCTTTGTGTGTCTAAAATTTTCACAATATAAACATAGACATAAAATATAAACAAGGACAAAACTCTCAGCCTTGATATTTCATAAATATTTAATAGCTTCAGCATCAGAAAATGAGAATAACAACTTATGCAAATGAAGCAAACTCATGCAACATTAGTTGGTTTAGCTGTTCACTGATATCTTTATGCGCAGATGCAGAGTCTGATTAGGCTGCAGGGAGAGGTGCCCAGACACATTTAGCATTTTCTGGTTCAGAATTACATCTTAAAAGTAGATATCTTGTGATGGGAAAAGGAAGAGAAGGATCTCTTCTCTGTGGTGACCAGTGACAGGACCGGAGGGAATGGCCTGAACTTGTGTCAGGGGAGGCTCAGTTTGGATATTGGAAAAAAGTACTTCACCCAGAGTGTGGTCAGGCACTGGAACAGGCTCCCCAGGGCAGTAGTCAAAGCACCTGACCGGTCTCAAGAAGCGTTATGGACAGTGTTCTCAGGAACATGGTGGGATTCTTGGGGTGTCCTGTTCAGGGTCAGGAGTTGGACTCGATCCTTGTGGGGCCCTTCCAACTCATGATATTCTGTGATTCTGTGGATATATGCTTATATGCAACTCTAAATCCCCATTCAGCACATAGTAGTCTTTCTACTTGAGTCATGGCCTGTTGCACTGTCTACTTTACCGGATGAATTTCAATTGGCCAGGGATTCCTCATGTTAAATAGCTCTGCACTGTGAGTCAGAGTCCTGGAACCTTTATGAGGCAGCAGAAAAGTTTAAAGTACAGGATAATAAAATAAGTCTGTTTGCTGGGATATCTCTATTATTTTATTCAGATATAATGCTGGTCTACTTCTGCAGAATATTCCCAATAGCACAGAGCTGAAGTTAGAGTCAATTCTTGAAATCTTATTTTTCCCACCTGAAAAAATAACAAACTAGCCGTAACTAAGCCATCTTCAACTGGAGTTAAATTGCATAGAGAAAAAAGATAACTTTTCAACATTTTTTTTTCATATTACAAGGTAAAGCTAGGATAACTGAAGCATTTTTTCTTTTTTATTCTACTGTGCAATAACAGCAACTAATTGTACACTTCTATGTACATGTGCTTAAGTTCTCCCTCAAAACTTACAAGTAAATTTTCAAAACCTGTTCGCTTCCACATAATTCAGGTATGATTTCCTCTACTGCCAAAGTTACTGACTGAAACTTTAGATTCAGCACTACATGGGAGACTTAGCCTGTGATCGTGACAATCCATTTCAGCCTAAGACTCTCCAGCTTGTCTGGCACTGATATGCCATCGTTGTACTGAGTGTGCCTCAGCATCTTTGAGCTGCCTGACACCGTAACACCAGCTCAGAAACTAGCACTGCACAAATTTAGGGTATTATGCTTTAAAGACTTTAGCTGCTGGTGGATTTCTGTAAAATGCTGATAGAGTCAACATTGATACCGTCTTATACTGTTAGAAAGGGCTGAGACGGCACATTTAAATCCAAAGATACAACTCAGCTGGAGTCTAGGAGCATTCTTTTTATTGAACCACAGTTTTATGTTTCTTTCCACTCTTTCCTTTTCTTTTTCAAGTCTATGAGACTTGGTTGGTTTGTCCTCAGAACCCACCTCTTGCTCCTTGGTATTCTAGATTAAATTTTGAGTTACTGGCACAACTTCCTTATAAGAAATTACAATTGGAAATCATATACCAGACCAACTAATTAGAATAATTTGAGGAGTTTTAAAGCCAGCCAAGTATTTCAGCTCTACTGAGTCACAGCAAGATTCATTTTCCTAGATCTATTGCTTAATGGGTATAATGGTTTCTTGTGCTGTTCAAGCTCAGCCACTTGACAGGCTTAATAGTCTGTTGGAAGCAGCTGGGTGTCATTCCAAGTCCCTGCCCATCAGAAAAATATATATGTCCATGTAAACCCTCTTCCAAAGACTGAATAATAATGTAGAAACACAGAGAGGGACTGTTGGATGTTGGGTCACCCAATATCTTTCTGTAAAAGAATATTTCATTCCAGTTGAGAAAGCAATTTATATTCAAGAATCATGTTTGGGTGTTATTTGGTATGTGCTCAAGATGATTTAGGTGTACCCTTTCCACAAGAGTCGGAAGCTTTATATTCATGGCAACAGTACTTGTAGATTGCCTGGGTTTGCAGATTTCTTTACTTATTTTCCCTTCTGCTTGCTATCATTTCACATCTCTTTTACTCAGTCTTCTTAGATAAGCTATCAGCAGGTAGCAGGGCCATGTAGGAAACACGACCTGCTTACAAATTACATCTCATCCCCTGCAGATGCATTCTTTCCATGCCATGCAGGACACAGAATAAGACCTTTCTATTTACCTCGGGGATCAGCACCTTCTGCTGAGAGAACAAGTGTAAAGAAATGAAAGGATTCAAATAGTTTGTAGGAATGCCTCACGCCCAGTTTGAAGTCAGGAAATCTTTGATGTTTTAGGTGTGAAAAATCTCTCTGGCCATCTCAGAGCTCTTGCAGGGCACATCTAATCTTGGGAGATGCGACTTGGGCTAAATGAATTCTCACCATCAAAATTGCTAACCCAGATCCTGAGCAGACGGGGTGAGGGTGTGGGGCCTGACTTGCAGGGTGAAGGCTGTAAAGGAGGAAGGAACCTATTCAAATCCTACTGGTATATCTTGCTAAGGGATGTGAGAACAAGGTCCAGGGCCACCAGAGTGTTGCGGGATGGGATGGAGTCAAGGCTGTGTTGGTGCCACAGAGCTGGTGACAGCCCCAAGAAGTCCTCTCCCTGCCTGCCCATCCCCTGCAGACACGCTTTCAAGAGCTCCTGAAGCCTGGGAGCTTTTTGCTGCAGGGTCCCCACAGCACTCTGGAGCTAAACTGCTGCCAAAAAGGAGACAGGGAAGCTGAAGCACACTCAAAATAGCTCAGTCATTTTTGCCCAGGCAAGGAATTGAACCTGAAACCTTACATTTTCCAAATAATTAGTCCACATCTGAGCTATTTTTCGCACATCATGGGGCTGCTGTCTGTCTCACACTGTCTGAGGGTGTGGTATCAGTCACTTCATTTTTTTACACCCGTTTTCTTGGATAGTGTTTCAGTTTTCTGGCAAACCTTTTTTAAGCATGTTTTTTTCTTGACAAGTTATTTATCTATTTTCTGATAGAGACTTCTCCCTCTTTTTTTTCCATTCATGGAATCAACAAAGAGTTGGAAATATTCGTGAGACTTCATCTCCTTCACAAACATTTCTTCTCTTCAGATGAGTGGCTCACTGTCCTGTATCCAAAAGAAGTCTTTCTCTGACAAAAACTAAGTCTTCAATTAAATCTGGAATTCATACTGTAATCTACAGTACTAGTCATTTTTTGTGGTCATATGCAATGATTATTTAATGAAAGGTTTGGGGATTTTTCCCACAAGGCATTATAATCTCTATGACATTGCTCTTTGCAAGCAGCAATATTAAAGGAAGAGAATTCAGTCCAAACCAATTTATTTTCTCAAAAGAGATGACTTATGATGGCAGAGTATCTTTTATTAGACTTCAAGAAGAAACCGAGCAAATAAATTTGAAAGTGATGAATTTTTTGCGTCAATGATTACAGATTTGGAGAAAATTTTTGTATATAATCTGGGTCAATTTTTTTTTCCTTCTCCAAAACTGCTGTGTTCACACACAGCTAAAACCTCTGTAAATCATTCCATATTCTCTATGAGCATGATTGTTTCTTCAGACTTCCATGAAGCTAGTGTAACACCTTTTACGTCAGAGAAAATACCATTGATTTTTATGGGTTAAAGCATATTGGAAACAATTTTGTAATTAATACAAAAGTTTTGTAATTCCAGGGTACATTCTGAAATTTCTTTTTTTGTTTCAGATTTCCTTTTAAAATTGTCTCTTTAAGAAACAGTGGAATTTGATGGGGTATATAAAATTGGTTTTCCATGGTATGTAGATTACTAGAATTTTTTATAATATTATAATACTACTGACACCAGTATATTTTAATACATATTTTCTTTTTTTTTCCCCAGAAATTGAAATATGTTTGGTCTATTTTTGTGTTTCCAGCAAGTGCATCACACTATCATAGCAATAAGGAAATTTAGAACAGATTGTGAAATTTCACACACCTATAAAAATGTGGAACAAACCTACTGAGATGATGGAATTTACTGGCATTAACAGAAATTTAAATGTTGATTTGCGCTAGATTTACAGCAGTGAAGCTGAGATTGCTCTGATTTTAACAAACAGGGCATTTACATTAGTCAGGTGTGTGATATATTTGGATGAACCACACTAGATCAGTCTGTTTGGTGACTGATCTAGTTATGCACACAATACCTATTCAAGAACTCCACATGGACCTAGCATAATTTTAAATTCTCCTTCTGGGCTAATGCTACCACTGATTAAGAATTTTTAAGAAAGTATTTGCATAAATTTCTGCTAGTTTTACACTTGAATACTCGTTCCATGATCCCAGCTTATGAAAAGCTATGGCACAAAGCTGAAGCGAATAAACCCAAGTACTTATGTGGGTTTAGTAGCACATTAACTCCAATGTAATGAACTAATCACATCCACAAAACATCAGCCATGTCAAACACTGGGCAGAATGGATAAGTCACGTGTTTGAAGCGCCGTAGACAGAACCTGGATCCAGGAAAACTTAAATCCTTTTGCTATATATTTTGAGCATTTAAAAAGAGCTGCACAGAGCCCTATGGCAACTTTACTTTTTGATTTTCAACACCACTTATTTCAGAATGTTACACAGCAAAATGAGGGGAATGTTTTCCTTTGTTTTGTTTTGTTTTTTTTTTTTTCTTTTGCAAGTGCGGCTGATTTTGTTGCGATTTAGAAGTACAAAAATCAAGGGAGTTACCTTATGCTCTTTCTCAGTGACCTATGAGTTGTGTGGAACCATGCTGATGAATTGCAGAGATATCTACTGAGAAAACAAACAAAGGTATGTTTTTGGAGATCTCCTTACTGAGTAAAAATTATCTGCACTCCGAACGGGGTACCAAAAGCCCTGGAAAATTGATGTTATGCTTTTGCAATAAGTTTTCCCTGACCTTTCTACTTCAGATGTGGCTGATTGCTTGCATTGTAATGTTGTACCTTGATACCTCACCTATTATCTTTAGATAAAGCTGTAAATTATATACCGATAGTGCACTAAATGTGTAAGGAAAAGTATCAGCAGTTATACATTCAGCTGTAGCTTATGCTCACCTATGCACTTCAGAATTCTTTTCATTAAGAGGAATGCTGGCAGGGATTCTTAAGTCCTGCCCTAACCTTTAAGAGGAGTGTTCCATACTACCATCCAAACAGATCAGATTTCAGTGGCGGACAGAGGCTGTCTTAGCCCAAAACTACCCTTAAAGGTGAACTATGACTCTCTGTGTGATTTTGTGACTGAGATGTACATCCAGCTGTCAATCACACTGGATGGAAACATGAAATTTCATTCCTACTGTTGACACGAGTAGGAAAAAGAAAGAAAGAAACTTGAACTTCCATTGTTCCAGTCTACACTAAAGTTGCAAGCGCATCCTTCCCCCTCCTATCCATTTAAACAATAGCATTTAAACCTTTTGAAGAGACCTGGTCTAGAAATTAGAGCTCAGACAGAGACTTTATTTGTATAGCTTGTACCATTCCACCCTTAAAGTAAAAAATAAACAAAACTAACAAAACCAAAATTTATTTCTGATCAGCTGAATTGCTCTCTGGAATTTTTTTTTTTTCTCCACAGAGAAGAGAGTGAAACCAGAAAAACTAATTCCTAACTTAATACTTTAACTTAATTGGGATAAATGAGTACTTGAGATAATGATTGACTAGATTGCTGCTTTAACCTGACCTACTTCCATTATCTTCTAATCTCAACAACAAACGCTTCCTTTTTAAGTTTATCCTCTGGGATAGCAGTAGACATCCCCTTTGGATGTATGACTCATTTTAGAGCAGCCTCTGGAATCTCTAAAGGTTCCTGATGAATATTTTGTTTATAGCCACTGTGACCCAGTCTCATCCTCTCTTGCACCTCATATGACTGTGGTGCTGTAAAAGCCACTACAGTCTAGAGAGATCTGTAATGGATGGTCTCTGTGGCTTGTTTGGTCATTCTTATCAACCTTTATATTATGACTCTTATCATCCTATCAAATAAGCTTGGGAATCTCTCGGATCCCTCCTTCGTCATCTCCTGGACCTCCTTTGGCAGTCAGTAGGACACAGGTTCATCGCAGTCCAGCTTGGTCCCTGGGCTCTGCGATAGCAAGGTGAGCCCGTATTTCAGACAGGGAGACTGCTATATGCCATGTACAATATAGGGTTATTCACTGATGGCCACACAAATACCACACACCAGCCACTCACAGGAAGGGTGGCAGCCCCAGCTGCCTCCTCTCTGATGTATCAGGGTGGGTTTGTACCAGTAAAAGTAAATATACGCCTGCACATATGGGGGAGGTGGATGTCTCCAGCAGCAGGGCTCACACTGCCCAGTCTCTGGCCCCTGGACTCCAGTCTGTCCCATTCCTGGCACCTGGACATACAAACCCCTGCAGCCACAGCCCTACTTGCAGTTTCTGGTACAACCATCTCTCCCAACCCCCTCACACTCCACAGGACTCCCCTAATCCCCATATCTGACTGCGTGTGCTCTTGTGTCTAGAGATACACACGTGTATCACAGCTCAGAGATGTCTCTTGGAGACCCGTTTATCTCCTCAGCTCCCAGACCACTACACCTGCTTGTCAGCTCATCTGCTTTATCTTTGCTACTCATCACACACTCGCTTGCATACCCACCCTGACTCCAGTTACTGCAGCACAGACATGTCAAGCAAACAAAAAATCCAGCACTTGTATGAAGATCTTTATATATGCCATATATAATATATATTTTTATTATGTCAAAATTGTCAAGAAAAAGTGATGAAAAGGATAACATCCTGTGTGATGTTATTTCTTCATACCTTTCAAAACTGAATTTTTCATTCTAGTGTCATAAACAGTCTCATAAATGCACCTGAAGATCTTTGAATGTCAGATAACGTCACATAACAGCCACCAAAAATTAAGTAGGAGACTGTACTCATGTAACACAGTCACCTCTTCATTTAAACTTCTTTGATTTTATCCCCTTGTTATGACAAATGGCAGTTTTCCATTTACCTTTACATAAAAAAGTAAGTATTCCTTAAGTGGTTTTTTTAATGTGTATGACAGTTGATATATTTAATTTAAAAGCAATACTGCTCTCAAATAATGATGAAGTTGTCATCTTCTGACCTGCTTTAGATTTCCCAGCTTTATTAAAAAAACATACCACATCAAAATTCTTCCTACATCTTCTCTACCTATCTCTCACTAGCAAAAAGTAGTAAGTTTTCTCAAGACTTGGTTCACAGTTGGACCTCCAAATGATGCTGTGGCAGTGGAAATAATTGAGAGCCTTTGTTCCATTCCTCTTTGTCTGGAGGGCCAAGATATGATAATTCATGCTGTGTCTGATGTGGTACTTATTTTCCAGTGCACACACAAGCAAGTAAGGCAGCAGAAAGTCTTAAAAAAAAAATCAAATTAAAAATATCTTTCTTCTTACAAAATAGGATACGAACTCAGTCTTGTCTGACTGATTACACTCATATGTATGTTAGCCATATTCACTCCCCTGTGTACAATGAGGGTGGTTTAGCTCACAGTTATATAAATTTTAGCTAACATATGGTTCTGAGCTGAATTTACTAAACGTGGCCTAGTTAGGAGATTGATTTTTCAATCTAGCACTTACCACAGTAATTATTAACGGCAGATAAAGTAATTGGAAAACATCTCATGAGACACTTTATGAAGACTCAAGAATCTGTTCTGCCCTATTTATTCTTATCCTTACAAGATACTGCATCCTTTAAGCTATGTCTTCTATACACAGTTATGTGTTTTATGTTTATGAGATACACAGCTGTATCTTAAGTAAGGACATACACATGAACATTTAACAAACTATGAAATTAGATAATTTTATTGTAAATATAGAGCAACTAATGTACATCTGATTTTATCTATTTCCCTACAATCCTTCTTGGTTAATCTTTCTTTTACTTACACAAGGAAATTATTCAATTCCCCAGTAACTTTCAAGTGGAAGCATACTTTGCAGAGTAAGATGGCATTTAATAAAAATTTAAGAAGTGGTCAGACCTTAAAGCAAGCAGTTTGAACAACCCCATAGCTGAGAGAGCCATGGACTTTGTGCTGTAGAGGAGTAGCTCTGCTGAGCATCCAGCTGGGAGCAGATCACTTGCACTGGGTCCCATTCCTCCTTCTTTCCCTGCCAGGAAAAGAGCTACGGCTGTAGTTTGACCTCTGGTTTGGGCTGTACAAGACCTGTCACCTGAAGGGGTAGAGCACACTTGTCATCGTGTCACAGACTCAATTTTCGAAGCCAAGACTTTAACAAGGTTCTAAAAGAAACTGGAAATTTATATGGGTATTCAGGCAATCGTTTCACTTCAAGATTTAAGATGGAAATTAATCCATATTTCCCACAGGAGTCGTATACAGACTTCTGCAGCACTTGAGCTACTCTCAGCACTATACACAGAACGGAGGGTTCAGTGAACCCTGACTCTGATGCGGTACAGCAATTCCATATTCCTAACTCTTCCCTAAGGAACCAAGGTGGCTCACTGTGACCCCTGCAGTGAGCCAGACTCACCAGTTGATTACATCCTGCTCTGAAAGCATCCTATATCATTAATGAGGATACTGCAGAGCAATAATTAAGCATCTTTGCATGTTCAGATTACAGAAACATGACAGAATGGGCTGAGGGACCTGCTCTAAGGGAAAGTAACTCCAAACATTAGGCTAGTCAGAGTCTGTTCCACAGCCACAGAACTGACTGGGAGAAGGTGAAACAGAAAAGGTACTTTTTTACTGTAAGAAATTACTATTTCCAGACCTGAAAATCGTTTTTAAAAAAAAAAAAAAGTGTTAGTACATGATCAAACACTTTTTTACCATTAAAATCACAGTTAGTCCTGTATCTAGAGCTGCATAAGTGGAAGCTGACAGTACTTTGTCCTTAAAAAGGAAGAATTTAGAACAGGTGTAGCATTGCAGTCCTTCGAATGTTATTATGGAAACATGAATAATGCCATTCAGAAGGTTAGCCATCTGCTAACTGAATATCTGTTACTGCTGCTGCTGCAGCAATGTGAAAGTGGTACACAGGGTTATTTCTGCAATGGATTTAACAGAAAGCTTGTGCATTTTATGGAGAAAAGTATGTTCTATTTTCAGGTTGTTTTTAGTAAGCATCGGCAGAGTATGTGTTTTGTTAATATTGTAAAGATGATTATAATGTGATGTACTTCACTTGGGCAGTTTGTATCCTGTTTTACTGAGATTTAGCAGGGTATTTTTTGCAAGGTGAAAGTTAGAAGTCAGTGTTTTTTGTGGTGTAGAGCAGTTTTACTGAAATGAGATTATTTACAAAATATAAATACGTGGATCTCAAATGCTAACTACAGAGAGCATGCTTCTAGAACATCAGCTGTGACATGAGTACTAAATTAGCACCTGAGACTCAGGGCAAATATCATCTGACAAGAATGGAAACGTGAGAGGGCAAGCTAACTTCAAAAAGCAGCAGAATCTGTGAGCTGGAGTCAGCGTTTACTGGGGCGCTCTTATACCAGATTTATTAACAAGCTTTTGAAAATGACAGAAATACCACCTTTTAATGCTGTGAATAACAAGTCAATCTGTCTTTACAGGGACAAAACATTTTCATTATGGCACAGAGAATTAAACCTTCCTAGAAACTGACAGGAAACAAGGAAAACTAAATAACTGCTTAGAGACATGCAGGAAGAGAATAAATTTTAACAAGGTCAGGACAGAATTCATAGCATGCTGTAAACATCACAACAAAAACTGCAGATGCACTGCTGGCTACCAGGGATCCAGCAATCCCAGTTGCCCTAAACACATATTTACAGCACTAAAACTTCTAGAAGTATTTAGTGAGTGACAATGAGGGTCCATTTATATCAAAGGGATTCAAAACTCACATCAAACAGAATGGAGTTAAGCACTGGAGCAATGGTAGAGGAAACAAGCCCACTGCGAGTGCAGGCGATAGAAATCAGACACAGAAAGCAATTTGCCTTGCTCAGCTGGAGTAGAAACACTTCAGGGGGGAAAACAGTGAAATTCTTTCTAGGTGGCTGCTGCTGTGCTCTGCCACAATCTGACCAGAGATCAGCTCCCCACAAGGAGGGCTCCGTGCTGTACGGATGAGGCAATCAGGAGCAGGGGTCCATCACTTGCACTATCAGGGCCCCAATTACTATCATAAATATCAAATGTACCTTCTACACAACTCCCCCTGTGAGCTGTGAAGGCAGAAGGACAGATCTTTGCTCTGCTGTAGCCTCCCTGGTGTGTAAAAAGCCACTCACTACACAGGCGCAGGCTTATCTGCTGCCACAAGGGAATCAATCAAAGAGAGCTGACCAGGACACGACAGGTGTGTCCTGGGGCTTCAGACAGTGTGACAGGGAAAAAAGTAAATTCCAGCTACAGGCCCAAAGTGTGTGATCTTCACTGCGTAAAGCAATGCATGGACTAGTGACCAAAACACCGTCATTTATATGCATGAGGGAGCTCAATTAGTTTTGATAAAAGTACAACAATCTGATTTTTCCTTGTTCCGGAGTGTTTGGGTGATCAACTTTAATATTCCTTTAGTTCAGGGTTTTGGTTGCATAGTTTCTTTCATTTGCAATTCTTTATTTCTATGGCAAATAAAAGCTCCCCTGATCTCTAACTCACCACGGTACTGATGAATGAGGAGGTCAGTCATGATGAAAATTAGGTGTTGCACTAATAAATAATTATTTACCAGATGGGAAAACTACTTCTTAGCAGTCTGAAAGAGTTAGGCAAGGAAAGGAATCTGTGGCAACATACATTTGAATTTCCCTGCACTCAGATGAGAAAATGCTCCAACCAAGAATGCCTTAGAAATGCTCATCAGCATTCCTCTTGTGTACAAAACAGTGGATTAAAATTAAGGATTAAGAACACATTATTTAATTAGGAATTAAAAGGTTGCAGATCCATTACTAAGATTCACAAATCCTATCCCTTAGCAGTATTTCCTTTCTGTAGTTCCAGGGCTGGGAGGCAAGATTTTTTGAAGCTTAGGGTGAACAATGTATGTGTGAGGCTTCTAAACCACGGGAGATTAAACATCTATAGCAGAACTGTCACAGTGGAGGGAAAACAACTCCATCCACGTTAACTGGGGGAACATTTGGGCCAGCTCGGGCAGCAGTGCAAGTCCCATGTGTGAATAGTGACTGAGCTTCTTCTTGGGCTTCACTACAGAAGTCAAGCCTCAGACCATTTGTAGAAAAGCTAATCAACAACTGTCTGAATTCAACACTTTTTTTTTTTTTGTGAACCATAGCAATTAATTTCTTTTTTTTTCTTTCTCCCACTCCACTCTGCAAAAAAAAAAAAAAATCTTTTGATTCTGGCATGCAAATACTATTCCTTTCGCGTGCCCACAGATACTACTCAAGCAACTTCTGCCTCCTGGAAAATTCAGACAGTTTAAAGTTTAGCTCATTTCTCAATTCATTTGCAAAATGGTCATGATTAGCTTGCACAGTAACTATTCTTAGATTTACTAGAAACATGCCCAGAATTGTCATGCTGTGTTTAGGAATACAATGGGTGAAAACAGAAGAACAAATAGAATATTTAAATAAAATCTTAAATAAATCAAATCTGGAGTAGATAGATATGTGAGATTAAACCTAGGATGGAATTCACCAGGGCAAATATTCACCTTGTGCTACCTGGATGGATTCCCTCTTCAGTCACGCTTCAATATTAACACTAATACTAATATTAATAAATGCTAATACTAATACTTTAGTTTATTCTAACACAGATATTTAGAAGATATCAATGTGAAAAATATTTTTAAAGTGCATTTATACAAACTATGTAGGAAGCATTTTCTTAAGTTTTTATTATTAGTAGTAGTAGTATTAACTATCAGTATATCAGGTGCCCAGTTCTTGAAAGACAGGAAGCAGTGAACCTGGAAAAATTGTTTAAAATGAGAGGTAACTATGGCCTCTGACCGTCTTTGGTCAGGGAAGCCATTTGAATGCAAATGCTTTAGTGATGATCGGATAAGGAACATGCTGACTTATCATGTAGAAGAGAGAACTTGATAAGGAATTGAGGTTTTTGAATGAAAGGCTAGAAGATTCAAAGGAAAGGAAAGCAACATGGAAAATCACAGGAAAAAAGTTTAAAAATGAGTGAAAGGGAGCAAAAAGGATAGGCGGAATGGTAAGCCTTAAATCATACCCTTAAGTTTTATTTGAAGATGTTAATTTAGCGAATTTTGCCAATGTTTGTTGTCCTGTCTCTCAACTGGGTTCATGCAAAGGGCTGTTTGTAGCCACACCACTATCATTTTTATGTCCTGAATCTTAAATTGTGCCAAATGGTCATGGTCTATGACACCTTGTCGGCATAAAACTCTGTCAGGGTTTGACCAATCCAGTAGAAATACACCCCTGTGTCCATGCAGGATCATTCCATACTGTTAGGACAGTAAATATACTGCTGTGAAATGGAACAGTCTTTTTAAAGTTTATTTTTATCCCAAAAGCAGAATTAAAAAGTTTGGGAACACCTTATGACCGTACTCCATGGTCAAGCCGGCCATCATTAATAAAAATGATGCATCATGGGTTTTATAAATATATATATATATATACGTATACATATTTACGTATATGAAGGACTTAGCGAGTATTTGTCTGATGGATCATAGTTCATAATTTCATTGTATGTATTTTTTCAATTCCAGTTAAATGTCTGCAAATGCAACTGTCTGAATGTGAGATAACTGTCCATATTTATGATAAAACCTGTGGGTTTTGCTTTTCAGATCTTTTTCTTTCCACAGAAATCCTTAGTGGAGGCTGTATTGGGTTTATGTAGCAATGTTTTGGCTGCTGGGGTAGCTCCTGTGAGAAGGCACCAGAAGTTGCCCCCATTCCTGAAAGAGCCAGGTTCACTCAGCTCGAAGTCAAACCTGCGACCAGCCAAAGATGAGGCCAGCAGCATTGGTAGCACCTCCGTGATAACAAATTTAAGGGAGGGTAAGGGATGCTCCTGGCAGGAGCTGTGACCCATGAAGAAGCTGGATTTCTGGCAGGAACTGTGCCATGTGGGGGTCCCACACTGGAGCAGACTGTTCCTGAAGGACTGCTCTGTGGAAAGGACCCACAGTGGAGCTGTTCTGGAAGAACTGCAGCCTGTGGGAAGGACTCATGCTGGACAAGTCCGTAAACGATGTTTTCCTGGGACACCCCATGCTGGAGGAGAAGAGTGTGAGGAGGAAAGGGCAGCAGAGATGAAGCACTATAGACTGACTGTGGCACTCAATTCCCCATCCCCCTGCACCACTCAGGAATTAAGGGTGAAGTTGAACCTGGGAAGAAGGAAGGGAGGGAAGAAGGTGTTTTGTTCTCTCGTCCTAATCTCTTACAAGTGCTTGGCAATACACTAAATTATTTTCCCCAAGTTGAATCCATTTGCCCGTGACAGTAAAACATAAGTAATCTCCTGTCCTTATCTCAAGCCAAGAGCTTTTCATTGCACGTTGTCCCCATGTCTGCTTGAGGGGAGGGAGTGATAGAATGTCTCAGTAAACACCTGCTGTCAAGCCAAGCTCAACCCACCACAGAGGCTTTAAAGCCTTATTCTGTGCAGCAGCACTGAAGTTTATTTTTGTCTTGGGTGTTCCAGAATAATTGACTGTCGCTTTAGAGTGGTTATCTGAATTTCTGTCAGAAATGGGCTTTCAGTCTCAGAACAGTAGAGAGTCTTTTTTTTCCTTTCTACAAGAATAATTCAAACATAGGAAATTAAGTTATTCTTAAATAAAAAATTAAAGAAATCACAGCCCAGTTTTCTCCACTCCATAAGAAAATATCACTGTCTACAGTTTCTTGCAAAGCAAAACATTTTGGCTGTTTGTTTATTTGCATTTCAGTGAGTGTTATTTTTATTTCTCTTAAAAGATGCTGAGATGCAAAGGCCCAGTCCTGTGTTTCTAAAATACTTTAAGTTATGGGCTGGGTCTGTCTTGTTGATTATGCTTGAATATATTGTACTAAGGCTTTTCACTTTCTAGCTTTCCCCTTCTGGTGAAATACAAACCCCCTTCAGCTGAATCAGCACAGCTCTCTCTCTCTGGAACTTTTTGCACAGGAACTTGTCATTTATTCATTTTACAGAGTATTATCTAGTGTGTGATAAACTCACTGCAAAAAAAAGCAAGGTCTGGAAAAAAAAAGTGCTCAGAAATCTTTTAAACGAGGTTTTCCACCAGGGAAACTGTGACATGAAATTCCACCCTGGGATCTCCTGCTCACCCTCAGTTACCACCCACCACGAGGGCAATTGGCTCTCTGCTTTATTGATGAGTAGAGTGTGTGTCAAAGCAAACGGACAGAAATCCTCTTTATTAAGTGACCCCAAAAGACACACATTTCAAAGCTGGTGTCAACCTTCTGTCAAATGCAGCTACATATTTACTTACAGTTACCTATATCTAAATGTAATTTGCTTTATGAATCCCTCTACATAGAGAACTAGATAGTTAAAGGGTAGCGTGGGAAAGCAACAGTGCTAGGAAAGAAAAACATATATGTTGTTGCATACCCATGCTTGTTTTAAAATTAGTCAATTTTTTCTGCTTCATTACACATACTTTGCTTATCAGATAATTATTCAGCTGTCTAAATGCAGTCATTCTTGTTATTAACACAGTTTAAATTGGAATTAACCTTGTTACAGCCTATAGTCTTTTATAAAGAATGATCTTCATGTCTGTAGACTAATTGCGCTGAGAAAGTTCACTGCAAAGACATAATTAATAGTCCATAATGTTTGGGAAGGTGACATTTCCTACTTTCTTTGAACTCTCAGTCTGGTATTTGAAAGCCAGAAAAAGGTAGTGAATCCAGGATATTTAATCTGGAGCGGTGTCTAGTCGATAGTTAACCAAAACTGCTTCCTTTCCCCTAACAGCAATAAACCAGAAAGGACTAATTACCCCTTTTTATAGGTGCAATTTGAACTTAAAACTCTAGAGAGAGCACGAGTAGTAAACCACTGTTATAGCCGATTTCACCATCTGCACCTTAAAACTGGGGCTGTGGAACCAGCAAAAGAATACACACAGCGTTCAGCACTGAGACTCCCTAAACAAATTTGGGGTTTGTTGCAGGGAAGATTTTCAGAAGACAGTGATAATTGAGGAATATTTTCTGAATCTCTGTAAAATCACTTTATTTAAATGAATGCATATTCCATGTAATCCATCATTAGTACTTAATTGAAGCTCACTCATCTAAAGATGATGTATTGATATTTTTGTGAGTTTAATGAACCTCTGTGTATTAACACATTTTTTTGCTTAAGCCTATCTGAAGAAAGAGGCCTTAGGTTATTCCTCTAGCAAGAACGGCAACCATCACTTTTCTAAACCTAGAACTTATTCCAATATGTTTTTTTTTTCTTCTGGTGTTTAATTTTTTTTTCCCTGAACAGGCGGGATCTGTTACTGTCAATAAAATTCCTCAAACTTAATACGTTTTATTCCTTCTGGTTTACTGCTAAGTTGAAAAGTTCTATATGTCTCATTATCTTCATAGTTGTTTACATAAATGGGAAACTATTAAATTTGAGATTGATTACTTAAACATGTACTTTTCATAGGCTGGAGTTTTCAGAAAAAAGCAAGTTTTCTGATTGGCAGCTGAAGGGCTGTCCACTTTCAACATATTACCATTGTTTCTAACCCTTTGCTGCAGATTTTCCAGTCTTGAACTCTGCATTCATTATTTTCAAAATTTTTAACTCTCACTCACAGATTTTGCTGTGCTTTTGACTGTTAATGCTACCAAGCCACCTCACAAAAATATCCTGAATTGGTGCATTCTTCCACAGCACGCAGTATGATTGTGGCCCTTTGACCGTATAAACAGGCACTTGAATTGTCTTAGTGTCTAGAAGAACTTTCTGTCCTGACTCTGAACTGCTTAAAAACCAGGAAAACTTATTTTTGGACAGTATTTTTCACAGGTTTCTTTGTTTTTCCCTTATTTTCTCTTCTTCTGTGCTTCCCTGAAATAAATACACAATTCAGATTTATATCAAAAGAGAAAAGTCCGAGTTTGTCACCATTTTCCTTGACATAACCTTGGGCATTTGAGGAAGAGACTTGTTTTGCTTTTGGGTGTGGTTTTGGGGTTTTTATATAGCAAAGGATTGTTAAAGTTTCAGGAAAAAAGTATAAGCAATAGTTGTAATATTTCAGAGGATAAAAAAAATCCACAACCTCCAAGGAACTCAGCTTTCCTTTCTCTGAAAGTATGTGTATGACACTATTTTTTTCTATTCATTAACATAATATAAAGACTGAGAAATGCTGGACTGTGTGTTTTTCTTAGGTATGACTTGAAATGAAATTAGGTTTCAAAGGGGTTTTAGCTTCACTTGATAGTAGCCTGGAAATTGAAAGTTTGGCTCTTGATTTTTGAGACACAAGCAAAAGATTCAAAGCAATTTTGCCAAAGAGGCAAAGAATAATGTAAATTTATTGCTAGTGCAGGGTACACTTAGGAAAAGACAAAGTGCAACTTGATTTTGAGCCATTTCTGCAAAGCATTTGGGGAAAGGGAGGACTTATTAGTACTTCATGAAGTCGTATATTTGTATGTGTATCTGTAACTGTCCATTAAGTTGGCTCAGCCATGAATGCCCTTAATTCCACTGAAAAAAGTTTATATAATAATGTATAAGGTAGTCTTAGGTGATTAAAAGACAATACTTGACAAATTTCAGTTTACTCAAATTCCTCTAATATATAAGAATTTATCTCCTTTTTCTGGACAGAGGTCTCACTGTCTTGCCTCAAATGATCTTCTAAACCTGAGTATACATATAGAGCTTGAAGTCTATTTTGCACTTTTTTAAGCCACTAGACCAGTCAGGTTAACTACACAGTGTCTTACAACTCTATGTAGTAACCAGAATGTACAAATATATACGAAGGATCTCTGAAAAATGAAAGAGAAAGAAAATCTTCCATAAATTTGCAAGGTGCTTGGAGAAACTTGTTTCAAATACTATGTTGTTAGAAAAATACTTTTAGATTTCTTTCTTTCACTCACTATAATTGCTTAGTTAAACATAAAAGACAAAAGTAGAAAATATGCCATTTTGTTTACAAAAGAAAAAAGTATTGATCCATCAATCCATTGTTTGTGATTTTGCAGTGATTAATAAGTTCTGACAACATCTGATTGGGACTGACTGCCATCTCAAAATTTGCTAGAGAACAAGTTGTCTAAAAATAAAATAAATTTGTGAACATTAAAAGAAGGTCATAACAAGAAATCTTCACAAAATTGTATGAATTAATTGAGATTGGATTGTGGAGAAATCTCTTTAGTTGATAAGAGAAAGACCTTTCTTTTTAAATTCATTTGAAAGAAATCAAAACGTGAAATCTGGAATCAACCCCATTTTTTATCTGGTGAGTACATGAAAAATTGTCAGAAATTTTTTTTTATGGTGGGTTTTTAAAAGACATCACAGAGCTTCCCAAACCAGAAGGCAAAAGCTTTGTAAAGCCAGAAAGAAAATAAACAACTGAGGAAAATGTAACTCCTTAAATCAGTATTTTTCATCAGATTTTGGCAGAGCTGGGGGCAATAAATGACAGACAGCAGAAATCGTGGCACTAGACCTGACATATTGAAGATGATAAATTTTTCCAGGCCCAGCAATATTCTTTCCTCTTTTCTGTTGCATCCCCAGACTTTCCAGTTTATTCCTAATATCTGCCCTGGGACAAAGTGGTTTCTGTGGATTTACATTGCCTCAGAGCACTCTGCTTGCCAGTACTGTTGGCTGATGTTGTCCACCACGAGCTGTAGTTGTGACATGAGGATGTGCCGAGAGACAGGAAAAGAAAATTGAGAAGCTGGACAAAGAAAGCTCAAATTGGTCAGAAGCTTTTCCCTGAACTGTGTTTATCTCCTCCCACACACACACAATTTGTGTATAGAGAGATTCTATTATGGATAAGTTTCATGACAGCACAGAAGGAGGTTTAGAAGCCTGCTTCGTATAACACTCCACTTTTCTGAATATTTATCTTGAGGGTTTGGATCTGCAAGAACAAGTGTGAATTGAAATTGAAGCCATCTCAGCTGGAGACTGGATTTGTTGTGTGTGAGAACGTAAGATTCCCCTCTAGTCAAACACACAGACGCAATGGCATAGCCCCAAGTTGCATAATCTTCTCTGTGGTGCCTCTCGTTCGGCCAACCACCACTGAGCTGGCTCAGCAGGAAGGTTTCGCCTCTGCAAATCCATCTCCAGTGGCCAGGGACAGGGCGGATGCAATGATCCTTCATAAAAACTGTTTTTGAGAACCATCTGGTTTAGCCTGACAGAGGTCGAGGAGGTAGCTGGTGTATCTAACATGTCTGTTGGTCCTGGGGGTGTCCTGGGACTTCTGTCAGAGGGAATACTCTCACAATTTCTCCACTGACACAGGAATGAGCTGAATTATCTGGAGATGAAGAGATCAGCTGACAGAGCAGAAAATAAAAAATGTACTTTAAATTTTTTGGTCCCTAATGAGAGATTGTCTCGCTCTACTTTGTGCTGGTGTGGCCTCACCTCAAGTCTCGTGTGCAGTTTTGGGCACCACCATTAAAGAAAGATATAAAGATATTAGAGACCGTCCAAAGGAGGGCCATGAGGATGGTGAAGGGCCTGGAGGGAGCAGCTGAGGGCATTTGGTCTGTTCAGCCAGGAGAAGAGGAGACTGAGGGGAGACCTCATTGCACTTACAACTTCCTTGTGAGGAAAGAGGAGGGGCAGGCACTGATCTCTTTAATCCCTCGACCAGTGACAGGACACAAGGAAATGGTCTGAACCTCTGTCAGGGGAGGTTTAGGTTGGATATCAGGAAAAGATTCCTCACCCAGAGGGTGGTTGGGCACTGGAACAGGCTCCCCAGGGAAGTGGTCACAGCATCAAACCTGACAGAGTTCAAGAAGTGTTTGGACAGTGCTCTCAGGCACATGGTGGGATTTTGTGGCTGTCCTGTGCAAAGCAAGGAGTTGGATTTGATGCTCCCTGTGGTCCCTTCCAACTCAGGATATTTTATTTTTTTATGATTCTAACAAAGTAGCAGCTGTAATCTATATGTTCCCACAGCTGAGGCAGGGTCTCTGATTCATAATAAGAGGAAAGCCAGTGTTGTAGGATTTCTTGTGCTAGAAGCTAAGACAGACCTCCTGCAGGGCACAGTTGAGCCCCTCAGCCAATAGCAGCACCTCAGGAAAATTCTGTGTAAGGAAGGGCAAAACCTGCCTGGTGGTGAAGGGTGAGGAGAACAGTGTGAGAGACAGGAGTCTGAGCAGGTATCCCCTGCAATCCCTGGAAAGACCAGGGTGGAGCAGAAGAAATGAGTGAGAAGGAGCAGGACTGGCCACAACCCCATTCCTGGTGAAGGGACTGGGTGTAACCCGTGGTGATAACAAGGTGAGGAGACACCTGCTTGGGGTGAGGCTCACCGTGGTGGTTTTAATCTTATTCCCCTCCCTGGCCCGTTGAAGTGGGGGAGAGAGTGGCTGGGTGGGTTCCTGGCCAGCAGCCAAGGTCAACCCATCACAAGATAAAACACCATTCTCACTTTATCTGGGATGGATCCAGTATTTTACAGAGGTGAGTATAACCTTTCTAGTCAAGAGCCACATGCAGAGTCTGTAACTGTTGTTGTTATTATTAATTTCTGTAACAGAAATCTGTATTGTATTTTTTCATCTGAAAATTTACATTGTCATAATCAGGTCATAAAAGAAAGCAGTATATCTGGGTTTTTGTTTCAAAATTGAAAAGATAAACCAGAACAAAGGTTATCTCTCCCCCAAACCACAATAGATACATATACACATAAACACATGCACACATAAGCTAAAATAAAAAGATCTTAAATCACACCAAAATATTGCAGAAATAGAAGCAAAAAAGTAGAGATGGAATATGTCCTGTGTTTTTCATCAAAGAAATAAGGTAATAAGAACAACCTATGGATTCTTGGGAAAACCTAGTGCCATCAGAAAAAAATTATTTGATTCTCTAATCATACTACTACATATTTATATTAAATTAAGGAATAAAATTCTGTGCACAGTACTTTTAGTTGTGATTGCACAGTAGCTTACATCATGCTCAAAAACTTTCATAATGTACAAGAAAACCCTTGATAATCCATTTTGCAGGGCACTTGCTAGAAATTTCTGTAAGATTCTGAACAGTATGCTGAAATATTTCTTTTCCATAGTAATGCTCAAGCACATATAGTTTAATGAAATAGTAGCCATATTATTTCTTATTTTTTGTATGGTGGTGGAAGCATTGCTGCAGGTTTAAAGGTGTGAGAATTTTCATATCCTAGAAACAAGACATCTGGGTTTTGGGAGGGATGTTTTTGGTCAGTTACTGCCATTTTTATATAAACAAAGTAATTAACAGCCTTAATTGTAATCATCTAGAAATAAAATTAAATCACACTCATAACTATCAAAATGGTTCCAAGAGGTTTCTTTCTATTTTATTCCACTGACAAACTGTCTCTTTGTTTATACAGCATCATAATTGGGGCCCAATATTTGAAGATAATGCTTTAATTACACACTCTTTTCACGATATCTGTATCTTCATATCTATACCCAGATGCCCAAAGGTTTTGTTCAGATTCGGTTTTCTCTGTCTTGACACAGCATTATATGGCATTGCTTTTTAAAGTTGTTTTGTAGTAGGTTGTAGTATTTTGTACTCTTGAATAGCTATGTTTTGAAGGATCATGTTTTTATGATAAAAATGTAATCCCTTTATTTATGTTTTCCTTTTTTCTTCTACTGCTTTCGCACGATTGCTAGGATTATGTATATGGGAAGCAGTTTTGACTTCTAAGAGTTTAATAAATTGAGATTTTATTGTGTTAAAAAAATACAGACAAGGGCAGAACTAAGTAGTCTAAGATTCCTCAAGTATTAATAAGGCTTTAAAGTCTCTGAAAGATTCAGATAAAAATATTGGTAATAATAAAATAAATAAATTTGCTTTTGTAGTACAGCTGTACTGTGAGACTTCAGGTGACACATATATTTTTGGTTGGATAACTGAGGGCTATGTTTCAGAATTAGTGACTGTTGGTTTGCTTCGAGGTTGTCATAGTTGATCATAGCCTCAATCATATCTTCCTTCTCTCCCTTCTGTAAGGAACAGTGTAAAAGAGTGCAGATGGACCAGTTGCACTTGGTTTTCTTACAGAAACTTAAACTGTCTGCAGACCAGAATGCTCTTTCTGTGCAAAGAAGACTGTGTGACACACAAGTTGAGCAGTGAGATAATGGTTGGAATGCATCATTTCCCCCATCTTCTTTTCTTTTTAAATCTGTTACAGGAGAAAGTTTGCAGGGATGTGAAAAGGAGTGTCTGTACGTGGAAAGAGATTGTTGAGGGAAGGTAGAAAATAAAAACTAGAGGGAAAACACAAACAGCTCAGCAGCTTGTTTGCTTGTGTATTAACAGTGACATTGCAAACCCAGGGCTAAAAGCCCTTCCTGAATGACAACACTTCCCACTTCCCACAGCTGTGTAGCTGGATCCTACCTCTGGAGAGTTCCTGGAATATGCACTGCTTTTATTGTGCCAGGACCCTCTAACACATGTAAACTCCTTAGTCAAGGATGTAATCTACAGCTATACAAACCAAAGGAAAGCATCAGGAGAAATCAAGAGCAGTATCCAATGTTCCAGATGCCGGCTGAGTCAGGAAACCTATTGGGTAGTGCTAATAATCCCAGGAAGCAGGCCACCAACTATGCTATAAAGAAATGCACAGGGAGAGGGGGAACCATCAATAAACCCCAAAAGTCTTTTCCAAACTAACATGAAGACATATCCTATCCTGATCTTTAATGACCAGTTAAAATAGTAAAGGAGCAGTTTGAAAGAGCTCATCTTTCCATTCTATGTAATCTCTATGTTAGAGAGGGGAAAGCTCCCTCTTCCTAGGGCTTTTGCTGAGGAGAGAAGCTTCTGCTGATATAGCTGAGTGGACAGGGGTCATGGTTTGGGTTTTTTTTATTTTTATACAACAATTCTTAGCTGTAGTGGAATTAGCTTTTAGGTAGGGGCTCTGGAGCACAGAAATGAAGGGCAAAAAAAAGTCCTCCTCTCTATTGGTCTGCCTGCAGATATTTGCCATATTTCAGGGTGATGCTGGAGCCCAGTCCCGCACAGAGATTTAACTTCCCCCTCCATTCTTTTACCTGACAAACTTCCACAGCTCACAGTGAAAGGCGGATGGGAAATCTTGCCCATCACTTTAATACTGCTTAAATTCCAAAATAGAGGCAAGCCATTCCTACCACCTGAACTCTGCCCCAGGGCTCTGCTGATTTTTCAGTGAGGGTATTACCAGTCTAAACAGGAGATTAATTAGCCTGGACTGTGTATTCATTTGGTATATATGCTTTGGTATTGCAGACCCCAGCGTAAATATCAGTTGATCATCTTAGTACTCACCATCTGTCTTTCAGGGCTGTACTGGCTGACATTGTTCCCATTCAGTAACACACCTGAAGTTCAGTCAGGTAAATATGTGTTTAATGTATGCTGGGGAAAGTCACTGTAATGAGGATTCTCAAAGCTGCTGCAGTAGCACTGGGTACAGTAGGAACTTCTGGATGTACAGTCCCTTTGCAGTTTCATTAGCATAATTGGAACTGGAACTTACTTTAGTGCTACTCAAATTTGGATTGATTGTATAATTGGATGATAATAGTAATGCTTAGCACTTTAACAGTACTTTACATGGTCAGAAAGCTGTGCAAACATTAACTAAATAATCTTCACAGTGCCCCTGTGAGGTAGTAATTAGAGATGGAAAAGGCCCATTACTAGATCATAAAATCCCATTCTCTTGCCCGAGCGACAGACACTCACCCAGCAGAGGACATAGAAGATACTAAACTACTGCTTTGTTCGATCTCTGCTCCCCTTGTGACATTATTTCAATCTTGAACTTCCCTGAGACTGTAAAGGGACTTTACCAAGTTTTTAAATACAGTAGGAGCTGCAGTGCTCTTTTTTGATGAAGGTAAAACAGGTTTTTACTGTCCTTCTCCTTGACTACTTTTCAATGTCAGCAGAGAGAAGTGTATTCGATTCTCCTCAAGAGGAATAGAAAAAAGAATGAAACTGTTTAAAGATGGGTTCACAGTTTCTTGCTTAGAATAAAGAGACAGGAAAGACTCCTGCCTCTCCAAAATAAACATCCCTAATACTAGCTATCTGCCAATGGTTCAACACTGATGGTATAAAAGTGAGACATTTCATCAGTAACTATATAAAATCTCTTTCCATTAACAGTTGCCTTGACAGAAGCACCACTCAATGTTTATATCCTGTATTTCATCAGGTTTCCAAGGTTGCAAAGCTCTTTGAATGTAAAATACCTGCTCAAAATACAGTAATCAATGCAAAAATAACCTTCACCACTATCAATCTTTGTCTTTTTAATGTTATTTTGACCAAATGTTCCCCTTGACAGTTCCTATACTTTGACTATAATCATGACAAAACAATTACATCCTCTGAATAAGCTCTAAAATTGTAGCCATGAAATAACTTTCAGAATGTTCAAGGCCATTTTATTTCATTTGCATGAATATCCATGCATGTATGTCCATGGAAAGTGCAAGTCCCAGGAGAACACGTGCTCTAGTTCTGATGCTTGTGGCATTAGCAATCAGTCTGTTCAGGGAGGTGAGCCAGGGAAAATAGAAGCAGGGGCTGTTGTTAGTCTGGGGCAGACCAGTTCCCTGTCTAGAGTTTGTTTCCTTCACATCTGAGCAGAAGATAGACTTCATACAAGCTTTGGCAATTTTTCTTAAATGAATGCTAATTTCTTAATAATATCTTAATTTCTTTTTAACATGAAGAGGTTTGGATGATTTAAATTCATGTGTGTACAACAGGGATTTCTTGAAATTTTTTTTTGCATTTTACTCCTATAGAAAAGGTGTTTTTAAGACAAAATAAGATAGGAAGTACACAGTAGATAAATTTCTCCTTGAGTTTGCTACTTTAAGAGTATTAGTTTTTGACCAACATTAGCAACTCTGAAACTCCAGGCAGCTGTAGAACTTGGATAACTAAGGCTCTTGGTTCATAATTTTCCACAGAGACCAGACTGGAAAGTGAGACAAGTAGAAGCCAGAAAATTGCAGGCACTTACCTGAGATATTGTTGTGCTGGTAAACGTAAGAGCCTTAAGTACTTCTTAGTTTCTTTGGCTTGTAATTTTCAAGTAATATTCATTATAGAACCAACAGAAATCATTATCTGTGAGTGCAATAGAACTCTTGTAAACAAAAGGTTTGGGGTTTTTTTCAATTATCAGAGTTTTGCTGCAGTTTTGTTATCAATCTGAAGTGTTGCTTCCAATCTACTTTGCTGTAACAATGGAAACACCTGAACTATTAAGAATCACAGGGAAAAAGCCCTACTTGAGTCGCACTTACTGTAGTATTAGCTTCTACGTTAGCACGAGGTTCTTTTTCCAAAACACGTTTGAGACCAAGAGTTTATTTCTATCCATCAAATTTTATTGAAATAATGATAACTGCAACTATCCATTTTCGATGTTAACAGCTGTCTTGGTGCCCTAATTATTGCTAAGTAGCTTTGAATAGGATCCAGTCACATCCATGGCATAATGGTGGTTATTTTTCATTTTTAGTATTAATTAATGATTTTACAGAGCACATATTATTAAAAAAAAAGGGAAATGTAAGTGACCTGGTTGGTGAACTGAGTGCCCACTTATGAACATTTCCATGCTTGTATAAATATTGTAAGGATACTGAAAAAACATCTATTTATTTTAAAGTAGATCAATGGCAACAAAATATGGTTTTTATTTCTTTTAATACATCTATCTTTCATTCAGTTACACATAAACCTAATTTGAGGTCTTGTTAGATTGAAAAGACCATTCATATATTATTTTTGTATTTTTGCCCTGATTTTAGGCAATACGTTTTTCAAGGACTAAACAAAATGTCTCGAAGCCTTGACTAAAGTTAGAATGCCACTGTGAAAAGCACTAATCAAATAGAGCAAGATAAGTGGCATGGTTTGAAGAGCTTAAAATTTCAGTATTTTTAAATTTGAGAGCTTAAAATACACTATCAAAATAAAAGGATCATGTACAAATTATGAAACATTTAAATTAATTTGAAGATCTTTTATTATCTGGTCTTGCTTATTTTAGAAAGTAGACTTTGGAACTCTTTTTACACCTCAATAAGAATCTGTAAAATAACAAAACTGGAATTTGAGCCATGAGAAGTTTAGATCAGATTCGTGGCAACAGTGTGTGAGAGCTGGCAACTCAGTGAAGTAGCAAAATGAGGTGATGTCTTAATTCCCCGAGTACTTCGCTGATAAACCCTTGAGTACAAGTCAGGCCACCAAGCTGTTGCTCTGGGGCCACGTGCAACAGACTGCCTCAGTCGACGGTAAAAGTTAAGGGTGAACCTTTGCCAATTTAGATGCCTCCTTTTTTCGGTGTATCAGAGGCACATGAGGGTAGAAATCTCCTTCTTAAACTGTTCTAGTAGAGATGAAAAGTAGAGAGAAGATGGGAAGGGCCATGACAATATTTTTGTGTTGGAGAAGGAAATTGCATTTGTGTTGTTGTGGGTTTTGAGATAGCTAACTTGATAATAATAATAAGATGCAGGACCAACTTGGCACTGCACTGTCAAGGGCAAAGTCTTCCTGTGGGAATGAATTTATACATCAGTGATGCAGGAAATTAAAAACTTGAATAATTTTTTTATAGACTAGAATAAAATAAACGTTGTTGGAATTGGACCTTGATACAGTAGCTGAGAAGGGCTACTATGTTTTATAAAAGCACAAAATGGTGATGCCGTGGTCATACTTTCTTGTTCTGAACTTAAATTATCCTGTGAACTAGACTGGTCTCATTCAAAACATTTTTTAAAATAATTATTTACATTTGTTTAGATATTTTCAGTATATATAATAAGCTTATCATACCTGATGAATTAATTTAACTGAAGTTAAATTCTAAAACACCTGTTATTAATTATATTTAATGTGAGGTACATCTGTGTAATATGCAATAAGAGAAAGACTAAGGACCCTGGTTTCTGGTTTCTGAAAAATTCAAATTCTGAAAAGTTTTCTATTTATTTCCCCTTTTGCTTACTTTCATACTTCAGGGGGTTCCATTCCTTGAACTTTTCTGAACTGTTGATTGAATGGTAATGGATATAAATTTAAATGGGTCTGTGCAGGTATTTTAGGCAAGTGTCACAACTACAAGACGTGATTTAAAGGATGTTGAGTTCCAGAGGATCCATGCAATCCACTCCAGTGGTAGATCTTTTTCTAGGTATATAAAAAAAAGAAGAAATCTGAACATTCCACATCTGATAGACTGACTACTGTAAATGGGTTTTTTTTTTTCACCTGTGCTTGAGAACATACACTGTGAGGCAAAATTTCTGAATGCCCATTGTCACTGTTGTAAAGTGTTGATCTCAGAGGGCTGTACAGTAACTGAACATCCTACGAAGGATAAAACCACACCTATGTTTAAACTTTGACTGGGAAATCTAGACAGCTGTGCATGACACCAGAAATCTGACAATCCAACTGTTTCCTTCTCCCCTGAACATGAGTCTTTGAGCCAGATCCATTGCCTTAAACTTTCCTCCTCTCTGTACCACACAGCCTTGTGTTGCAGTGCTCATGAAGATCAAACCAAGATTGTGTCCATTAGTGAAAAGGGCTTCAGTTCTCTGAGAGCAGAAGCATTCAAAGAAAAACAGGTCTGGATAAGGCTTGAGAAAGTGCAGTTTATTCTTGGAAAGTTCAATTCTCTCCTGTAGGAGTTAATTAATGAGGATCCAGCTTCAGCCTCATTAAAATTTCTCTTTGGATTGCGATAGAGACTTGAGAAGTAAATGAGGGAAAACAAGGAATGATTGAAGCCATAGTGACTTTCCAGCACCTTTATTGCAGCTGAGGAAAAGGTTTTATTGGTTTATCTGGACAACTGCCCTGTCTGCTGTTTGATCTTTTTTGAGTTATCCAAAAGATGTCTTTTCTTCCAAAGAACAATTCTGTAAGTGATATCCTCTAATGAGGTTTCTCTGCTTGCACAGAGTACAGGATTGAACCTGGTGTGAGGTAGCCTGTGATGTGGTTTAACAGATGAAAAAAAAAAAAAAGAGTCCATTAAAAAAAAAAGAAAAAAGAAAAAAGAAAAAAAAGTTTGATATCTTTAAATTTTATATCAGTTAAATTGGAAGGACAAGGGCGATGTTTGTTTCTTACTGTAACCTCTGGCTTCTAAATCTTTAATCCTTCTCAGCTGAGTTCACACCAGAAAATGTTAGTTTTAATTGAAAGTTCCCATTCCCTCAGTCTCCTGGGTTATGGCAAAAGCATGAAAGCTGATAATGCTCCTGCATGGCAAATACACAGTAGCTGCATCTATGATTCTGTCACGGTGTGTGGGACGTGGTGCTGCAGATAAAGTAGTTCAGTGTAGTGTTTTCTTCACTGTGTCTCAAAAGTTACACTCGAAATCACATCTGATAAATGATTATACTTTAGAAAAGTAAACAGTAAAAAAGGCATGCAGAATAGGAAGTGACCTGAACTGAAATTGCATTGCAAAGATGTCAGAATGCTGTAGCAGCTCAGTGATAAGTTATTTCCTGACAGTATTTATGCATTCATCTTTTTTTACTTCTTAATAGAACTTCTAAAACCTTTTTACTCTCTGACCTCCAGCTGTCAGTAGTAACCAGCAACTGTATTTCATTTTACCATTATTTTTTTTATTAGAGCAATAATTGTGCAAACATATGTAGATTAAATGAGGGATTGGACATACTAAACAGCTTTTCTGAATTCCATTTTGGACACCTCTTAAGATAAATTCCCAGAAAGCTCCACAGGGGTTTGAGCCTTTCCTGTGGCTTGCCAAATGTATTTTCTGTTCACTCCTGACAACAAAATGCTTCAGTAAAATTCACACTTTTTTCTGTGGGGGTGGAGAAAATATTTTACATGAGTTTATGCAAGGGTGATTGGAACTAGCAGCAAAGTCGCTGCTGATATCACACATGCACAGATGTTTTAAGAAAAAAAATACCTTGAAGCAAGCACATAATTTTAGCAATTGATGTGGTGGCAAACACTGAATGCAAGATAATATTTTAAAGTGTGGTTTTATAAAACATTGCATTGACACATAATATATCTGTGCTGGTGAGATTCTAAACAAGATTATTGCCCACACAATACACAAACATGCCTTTATCCATTTCCCAGCAGTCATCTGTTACTTGTTAGATTATTATCTTTTTTTTTTACCCTAATGATCCCCCAACAATTATCCTCTCTGAGTATCCTAAATTATAGGCAACAAATGAGCTCTGGGAATTGTAGCCTGTTCCCCAGGCCCCTGTTGATGCATTTGCGCAACTCTGACCCTAACCCATGGATTTGAAGGGCTGAGTCTTTGGCACAGAATCCTGACTTTTTCCCTTTTCAAGCTGGAAAGCGCTTGCAAAAAGTAGCCATCTGGCTTTGGCATAACAGATTGAGACATTCACTGCTCAACTAAAAGATGGTTGCCAGGTCTGACTCAGCTGTGCCACGTAATAAAAGGTCTCAGGAGTGAGCAAAAACTGTATTAAAAAATTTCAAAGCTGAGATTTGGCTTCTGTTGACTTAAATCCCTACCAGAGGATTGTTTGGTTATGCTTGTGCTGTAAGAGATGCAAAATAACCTCAAATAAAATAAAGACAGCACCACTGACCAAACATCTAAGTCAAAAAAATTTTTACCGTATAATGAATGTTTCTAAATCTTCTCTTGGGTCTTTGGGGCTTTGTCATAGGCATATCATGGATTTAATTGGAAGGTCAATATAGGAAAATTGGTCCTTGACTCTTTTTTTGGACAGAAGATTAATAATGATTTTGCTTTCCACAAATGCTGCAATCAGCTGGCACAAAAAATTTTTGAATTCAACCTACTTTTAAGTCTTCAGTTTGAGGGATAGGATGATGAAAATTTTTCAAGTATTAAGAAAAATGTACTTTTACTAACTTAATTCAAAATAAACTGAAGAAAGGTTGCAGATGGAACTTCCCCTGCCAATCTCTTCCTTATGTTCCCTATGAAAATGCCCTGATGATATAGGCACTGATATAATGCTTCTTTTTGGCTCCTCTTTTTGCAGTGGAATGAAAAGGCATAAATATGGCACTTTAAATATGCGGTAGATGCCTGGAAATATAAAACTGATTGAGACTCAAAAGCTTTCCTTATTTTTTTTCCAGCTAAATTCCAACCTTTAAAGTCAACAAAGGGGATTAACCTAATACTGACTACTCTGTGTATTCTTATTTTGGTCTTTATAGACCTAATTTGCCCCTGACAGCACTAAAAGGATTCCCCATTTAGCTTGTTCTCCCATTCTCCTGGTAACTCATCAGTGAGCCCTGGCTTTGCTTAATGCCTGCCACACAAAGAGTAAACTGGTTTGCATAAATCATTGCTGCCTTCAAGGGACAAAATATTTTGGCATGCTCTGAGTTTATATTTCCTTTATTTTCAGTTCAATGTATTTAGAGACCAATTTTGCAGTTTTCCCACAGGCAGATCCCGTGTCTAGTTTGGTGTAGCAAACACTGAATTTATGTGAAAGGAAGACAATACCACTAAGCAAAAGGGTTTAAATATAGTCTGTCATGAAATAAAACTGCGCCCATGGGATTCAGCAGTGACTGGAGCAGCCTGCTCACTGATGAATGTAATAAACAGTAATGATGGTAACATCACCAAATGGGATATCTCGCATTTCCTTCTGGATATTATCAGCTACTTAGAAAATGTCTACATTCCCTACTTCAATGTACAGCTCTTTCTAATTTATAAAGTTAAATTAATTTTGAATACTAGAGGTTGATGCTATTATCCATTATGACGGAGGATGCACACAAAGCCAAATTAAAATGCTGAGGAATTCTTGAAAAATATAATTAATCAAAAGAAAAAGAAATTTCAAAATATCTCACCATCCCTGAGCAGACAAGTTAGTTCAAGTTGAATCTGCAGACATATTTTGATGCATCTTAAGTTCTTTACATTAACTACTTTTTTTAGTGAGATGAAATTTGGCTTTTCTTTCATTAATTTGCTTTTTTTGGTAAAATTTCACTAAGTCGAGTTGAAAGCAAAGTGAGTTTCTCTCCTTTCTTCTCTAATTTTCCTTACTCTACCTCATGTTTTTATTTTGTTATCCCCCTTCCAAAAATGTGGTGCCTCTTTTCCTCCTTTTCCTGCTTACCTTTTTTTTTTTAGCATTGCTAGTCATTTTTCTGGTGTATTTGGAGTAAGTTCTGTCTTTTAATAGTCCTTTATGCTTAACTTGTCTTCTTTCTGACAACTTTTTTTTTTATTATTTTTAGTTTAGATGTCTCTGGCATGTGATTATGCCTGTCTGCTGTGTGCCTTAAGTAGTTGCTCACGCACTTAGGTAAAATGCTTACACAAAATTTATATACTAATATCTCTTATGCCATTGTAGTATTCTTAGATTTTAATTCAGTGCAAGGCAATATAAATTGCAAACCTATTTATAATTTATAGATGTCACAGGCTCCCAATTTGTCTATATCACCCAAATTACCTTCTGACAGAAAAATGCACATGGAAGGACTTTGTGTGGTGATACGGGATTTCCAACTATATGATGTTGTGTGCAGTTCATCTTGACATCCCTCTGAGGTTTTTGGTTGTGTCTGCAATGTGCAGGCACAGATACAGTCCTGAATGTGCAGAGAATGCCTGAAACCAATGGATTTATTATAAATGATCTCCACAGAGTGTGCTTGCATTTTTCTGTCTGAAATTTAAGGAAAACATAACAGGGTCTGTCAGTTGAATAGATTCTTTTCTGTCCTGTTCATGCAGGTTTTTTAAATTCTGAGTTCATGTGCCTCAGCTCGTCTCCAGTCTATGATTCTATGATATTCCTGGTGAGGATCATATGATGTAGGGGTGCTGTGAGATCATAGAATGGTTTGGGTTGGAAGGGATATTAAAGATCACCTCATTCCAACCCCCTCCCACGGGCAGCAACACCTTCCACTAGACCAGGTTGCTCAGAACTCCATCCAACCTGGCCTTGAGCACTCCCAGGGATGGGGTTTCCACAATTTCTCTGGGCAACCTGTGCCAGGGCTCACCACTCTCACAGGGAAAGAAATCCTTCCTGACATCTGATCTAACCATACTCTCCGTAAATTTGTACTCATTCCTCCTTGATCTATCACTACAGTTTCTGATGAAAAGTCTCTCTCTGGATTCCTTGGATGCCTCCATGGGAGAGGATGCTCCCTAGCATAGTTTGTACTAGTGAAAAGTCTCATTCAGATATTTGCAATCATTTTATTTAAATGGTATCAGCACTTCATAAAAGCTCATGAACTGAGGAAACAATCTTGAAAGAGAAGAGCCTTGAGCGATGTGTTATAAAAGCTTGAGTATAAATACCTCCTGTGATCAAATATGAGTGCAGGTGCAGCACTGCAATGACAGCACTACTGCTGTAAATTAAAGTAGTAAAGCAGTCATAGGATCTCGTGGGGAAAAGAAATGAAAATGGACTATGCTTTCAGCAGGAAAACCCTTACTCAGGAACAGAGTCTAGAGGAATGCCACAGGCAAGTAAGTTATATGTCCTCCCAAGAAATATGACTCTTTGTCCGCTAGGGCTGGTAAATTCCTCCACTTTCAGCTTCACAGTCTAAGCCAAATGCTGCGGATTTGGGGAGCTGTGCAGCCTTTGTCTTGCTGCTGTGAATGTTAGTTTTGTTTTCGGGTATTTCATCTCAAGGCTGAAGGGGATGGACGTACATTAGCAGCTAGTGCTCTGAAAGGTGGATGGAGTTATTTCTATAAAAATAAAGGAAAAAATCTAAGTAACTCCAAGGCTAAAAAAACTAAAGAATGAGCTATGCTGCCCCATTAGATGCTTTTTTTCTTTTTTCTAGCTAAATATCAAGTTTATGCTTTACTGTTTCTAGTTGGTTTCGCTTCCTCCCAGTCCATCAAGAAATCTGCTGACAAAAGGGAAGACATTTTTCTTTCTTCCCCACACATATGGTATAAGCCTTAAAGGGAGCATAAAGAAACTTCCAGATAATTTTTTAACAATACCTTGTACAGCATTAAAAACAGTAACACCTAATTTCCCTTATGACTAATGTGAAGCCTTTGCCTGTCTCCTACCCCAAAAATTACCATCTTATTAGAAAGAGAACTCGAGATTTATGGCCTCTTATTTCATTCCCCTGGGCATCAGCCTGCACGAGGAAAGCTGTATTGATCACTACAGTGATTTACCCCTCTTTTTGAATGGACAGCAACTTGAACATCAAGCAGACTAAGTCCTTTCAGCCATCTAAATGAAACTTTTAAAATTGAAACTCAGCTTTGTAAAAGACTGTCAGTAGCCTGAATAGCTGAAATGTGGAATGTAAAAGAAAGCCCCTGCTTGGTAAGGGAAGTTAGGGGGGTGAAAGGGAAAACTGGATTATCCCCAAATGGAACCAAAAATACTCACCTTTTCTTTCCTTTTTTTTTTTGTTTAAGCCACACAACATATGTTCAAAATGTCCAGAACTGAGCATATTCACAGAGATCTGCCTGCAATAAGAAATCAGTGAGTGCTCTTGGCACACACTGCACACTGTGTGTAAAGGACCTCACCCTGCAACAACTGAGAGTGGCTGAAAGACTTTCAGGCTTTAGACCACGACAACATACCAGCTCAGCTACTCAGAGGCTGAAACCATAAGAAGACCTTGGTGTCTACCAGAGCAGATTAGGTAAGAAATGTTTACTTTTTAAGATTTCTGTAATCATGTATTTTATAGAAGGCAACTTCTTACAGATTATTCTTATTTCAGAAAAAAATCCTTGCCTGTCATATTTTTGTTGAAAACAATCAGAAGAAGAAAGGCTGAGAGATTTTTCAGCCTGGAAAAGAGAAGTCTCTGAGGTGACCTAATTGTATCCTTCCAGTACCTGAAGGGACCCCACAAGAAAGATGGAGAGAGATGTTTTACAAAGGCCTGGAGTGACAGGACAAGGTGGAATGGCTTTAAAATGAAAGAGAGTAGGTTTAGATCAGATACTAGGAAGACATTCTTCCCTGTGAAGATGGTGAGGCACTGGAACATGTTTCCTTGCAAAGTTGTGGATGCCACATCTCTGGAAGTGTTTCAGGCCAGACTGGATGGGGCTCTGAGCAACCTGGTCCCAGCCCATGGCAGCAGGGTTGAAATGAGAGAATTTTTAAGGTTCCTCCCAGCTCAGGCCATTCTGTGTTTCTAGGAAACCTCCTCTAGCTGATCTCACCCACTGCAGAACAGCTGCTCCATGAAGTTGTAGGGGAGAGCTGCTCCAGAAGGGGGAGAGTGAAGTTAATAGGAGAAAGAGGATTCTACTGTTGGAGAAATTGTTAGGTGATGGAGAGGATCTTCCCTGTCTTCCAAGCTTTATGAGATATTTTGGAAGTGCAGAAGAGACTTGAATGAGCTTGTTTAAACTTCTCCTCAGTTTTTGTTCACACACATCTATTTTACACCATGCAGAGCATCACAGGAGTTCTTAAAATGCAGGACCCAAAGTTCTCACAGGTAAATGGATACAAGCACATGGCATCTGTTTACCTTACAGGCTAGAACAGCTTTGGAAAGAGTTTCTACTGAGAAAGTTTGAAAAATTTTTCTATTATCTTTTGTTCTGTTACATAAAAATCACACTATGCTCTAGCAAAATTTTAAAATATAACAAAAAAAATTACTTCTCTCAAGTGCTGTGCTGTCCCACTCCCACTGTTTCCCATATGCCAAACAAAAGGTAATGTACTTTTTTCAGACATTTCCCTTAATCAGCAAAAAGCTTGGAATAAAAGCTCTGTCTGATTATTAGCCTTAAATCTTAATCTCCTTAACTTGTCAGGTCCCTGCCATTACTTTTGAATGTTTAAATATAGATTAACAGAGAGAAGACATGCCTAGCTGCTGCAATCATGTAGCTATTAGAAGAGCAAATATCTTAAGAGCTCAAGTGAACCCCAAGAGAGATGAGGTTTAAATTCAGAAGAATGCAGTTTTCAATTTAGGTGAAAACAAGGTGGATTATGAATTGTTTGTCACTACCATGTCAGTGTTTATTTTGCTGAAGATTTGTAGTGGTAATTAAATTATGACTTCCAAGTAGTGCTGAGTATCCATGGAAATAAATAAAGCCTGTCTTTATAGACACCAAGATGAAATGAAGGTATTTGTGGAGTGAGAATTTGTGTTTATTTATTAATTTAGCTTGTAGTACTGTGGGAATATCTGTTTTAATTTAAAATATTTGTTTATTTGCAAGTCCCGTGTTTTCATTTTTGTTTCTGTAGTGGGAATAAATCAGACTTTCAGGATTTAAAAGAACCTAAAAAACTTCAATGGATCTTTTGCATTGCACAGTGTCTTCATGAGATACTTTGGACAGACTTTAGTCCTGAGATAGTTTTAGACTGAAATTACCAAGGTATTTGTAAATTATAGGCTGAGTTCTGCAAAATTATCTGTGACTCTAAAGTCCATGAGTTTTCAGTACATTATTCTCTTTTAATTGAAGAATAGCAACTTTTTCCTCTGTTGTTCAGTTTTTTCTACCCTCCAGTTCTCTTCCCCATGCTTTGACCATTGTAGTAATAAGCACAGGCCTTGGATAGTTGCATGCTCAGTTCAGTGGTATAAAATAGGAATTTTCCTTTGACTGGATTATTGACACTTACATTGATTTTTCATTAAAATGTTGTTCCAGTCTTAACTGAATAAAGTTGGGTTTGCTCAGAAAACAGGGCAAATTTCCACTTTCTCCTACAACCGAAACAAATAGAAGTACAACAAGAAAAACCAAAAACCGTGGAAGAAGTGATAGCTTCTGTTCAGACCGGAATTCCATGCCTCTTTTGTGCCAGTGTTAGTGCCTCCAATTGTGTATGGAGTACTCCTGAGAGAAAATCCATTCTCTTCCTCAGATTACGAAAGGAAGAAAAAATGAGCAGCTGGTTTATTTTTCTGGCTCCCATCTGAATGTAAAGCTTCCAGGGCTCCTTTGAGACCATTTAGATATGATTGTTGTCATGCCCTCTTTCCATTTCTCACAATGAATATACATCAAGGAGTGTTTCCAGATTTCAGGATAATCTCCTGGTTTGGTAACTGATTTCTTTCTGTCTTTTTTTAAGGCTATATTGACAGTGTTCTTCAAAGCATTTCCAGATGACTTTTCTCCTTACAGCACTGTTGAGATTTAAAGTAACAAAGAACAAGAGTAGAAAATATTATGCTTTTTTTTCTTTTTCTTTGTGAAAGGAGGTTTCTCTTTTATCTTGTGTTCCTTCAATGAGTAGAAAAGCATAAGAGGATTTAAAGTAAACTAAGTCAAAGAGGTAGATAAAGCAGAGCCTGAAGAACTGTGTTTGTTTGGAAACCAGTGCCAATACTGCCTATCTTATCTGTATGGATAATACAAACAATAGAATGACCTATTTTTATGGTCTCACCCTTAAATCTTTTCCTATGGCCATAAATGACTTTGAACTACTAACAGTCATTGTTGGCAGTTATTTTCTAGGTTTAAATGCTTCAGATGAGACTCTGGACTCTCTTTCTGTTTCACACTGTATTATAGAGCAGTGGCTGTTGCTGGGCATGCAAGGTCATGACTGAAATTAAACTAAATGTAAAAACAATTTTGATGTCTCAGTGGTTTCCTCCTGAGAGTGTTATCTTACTTGGCCAAACAGCTGAACAGACATTGTGCTGCTTATATGCAGTCTGTGTAATGGGCATTTCTGGGCTTTCCTAGAAATTCAGGAGACCAGAGCTTGGACAGAAGCTTCTCACTGTGGTTGCAAAGCAGCGCAGTTGTGGAGTTCCTTGGTACAAATGAAAGACCCTTCTTAGACTGGGTTTGGTTGTTGACAAGTTTTCACACAATAAAAAAAGGACAAGATTTTTGTGCATGAGAGTGAAGGCTATACAATTTCAAAATTATTTTTGCTGGTTAAAAAAAGATGTCTAAAGGTATTTCAATAAAATAGGTATTACAGTAAGTTCATAATCATTCAGATGGCAATGTACTAATGGCAATGAGATTAGTTTGAATGCTCTGGGTGTGTGTTTTGCTTTTTTTATTTGTCTTTGCATATATAACTACATGACATTCTGCCATGAGAAACCTCCAGGTCTCCAGCAATTTTAAAAGCAGTCAGAGCAGTAGATCTTTCGTATTTTAAAGTGGGAGCTTTAATTTATATTTCTCTTCCACCATCAACCAGTAATGCAGTTGTGGGAATATCTCCCTCATGTCTGTGTGTGTGACAATGACCCATGAAATGACACCCATGATGGCAACAGAGGCACAAGCAGAAGAGATCACTAGAATGATATTAACAGTAAAGATGGAATTGTTATGATATGCTTGTGGATGAACTTAAAATTTCACATGTTTCAGGCACAAATATGTCTTCAGACTGCAGTCTTTCTTTGTAAAAATCACAAATGCAGAGCTAAGCAGTGTTAACTCCTGATGAGAGCAAACAGCATTACACTTTGTTAGCAAGTGATTTAAACCCATCCTAATTCAAGCAGAACAGGAACAACATAGTAAAGGAAGGAATGTCAATTGTTTCTCCATGTGGAAGGCCAAAGATCACAGAAAAATGGAAAACTGCATTGTGGATGAGGGAAGCGTTTCTTAGTTTTAGAGTTATAGATTAAAATATCGGTAGTACTCATGCTGGCTCCTGAAACCTGGACTGTGCTACTCAGGAAAGCAGAAATGGTCATTAACCAAGTAAGAAAAAAACTTGAAGATGTACTTCTGCCTTCGTTTCTGTGCAACAAAGAAGAATTTTCTAGAAAGGTCTAGATTCATCCCCTTTTTCAAAAAAGGATTGGAAGTGGCTGTAAAATCACTGAACAGTGCAGAGGGAAAAGTTTACTTTCAGTCTGCTTTCATTTTTGGGTGCCTAGCCCATGTATAGGGGGCTTACTGTCATCGGGAGATTTTGATCTTGTTTTCTGCCTTTTTGCAAGATACCTTATGCTCTGCTAATAGCTATTTTCCCCCCAAAGATGATAGTTACTCACAGCTGCTATCCCTATCCTTTGTGGATGCTTGGCAGCCCCTCTTCTGTCATGCTGAGAACAAACACCTGGTCCTATAACTGAGAGGCTACTGGGCCCTTTGGAAGTATGACAACTAAGCACCAGCTGTTCTCACTAAAAGAGTTCATCCATTCCTCTCCTCATCATGTCCTGAAATGTTTAAAGGAAAAAAAAGTGACCAGGAGTAGTCTGAAAAAATTGTTGCCCAGAACAGGAGTACTTCAGATCCTAAACACTTTGTACTCCATATGATTAGAAAGACTAGATGCAACTGCTCTCTTTTGTTCCAGTTCTTATGCAGTTCCTGTTCCTACAATGCTGGAAAATATTTGCTGCAGTTTAAACTTTCCCTAAAATATATCATGATTTTAACTCCCATCCCAATCACTCACTCATTTGTAAGCATGCTGATCCTGTCAGGACTGATATGCAGGAAAAGGGACAAGGATGCTGTGTTAAGTCATAGTTAATGGCAGCTCAGGCCTCCTCTTGAAACTTCAGGAACATTTAATTACACTTTTTGGGTTCACTGAACTGATTTTCTCTGCTTGCTAATATCAATTAGTTGACTTTATTTTATCAAACATAGAAAAAGAAAAGAACATCCCAAAGTAGAGAGATAAGATAGTTATAGTATTTTACACTCTGTGGCTGTAACTATTTCACAGTTCACTTCCCCAATGAGATTATGAGGCAGCTCCTACATCAGCTGGTTGCTTTCTTTCTATCATGGAGCATTCATCTCCTTCATAGCTTGACCTTCTCAAGGTGCTGCCAGGCACCAAGCCCTAATCTAAGCAGCAACTTATCATATCTTTGAGCTCTTTCTCCTCTGACACCTATTCCTTACTTCCTGTGCTTCTGTCATGTTTAGTTAGCTATTCCCTACTCTAACAGTTGTTCCTTGCTGCCCCTTCCCTGATGGCTGCTTACTCACTGGCAGGTTCTGTCCAATGCAGTTTTACTAATAATTTCTGTTAATTCATCTCTTTCAATGCAAATACTGCTGGGGGCTGACACAGCCTACACAACATCACTATTCCAACTTCCACTGCTTTCCTGGAAACTCTGAAGTGAAACACTTTGAAGTAAAATATCCCACTTTTATTTTTTCCACAGCACTACAGAACTGCTGCTTAAGGTAAGCATTTTCCTCAGAATTAGACTTGTGAGCTGGCCTGTATTTTCCTATTTCCTTACAGCTCCAGACTTTTCTCTGGTTAGCTGTGGACCTCCTTTTCAGTTACCACCAAACACAATAAAATAAGACATGTTAAAAAAGGGCACATTTCATCAGTTGCCTTCATTTATCTTCCTTTCTCTCTATGGCAAGTCCACAGAAATGTCTATGGTCTCTGAAAATCTCTTGTGATTTTCTTTTAGGATCCAACCATCAGGCTTAATTGAGAATGCAGAATTTCTGCTCTGCAAGTGTAGAACCACAGTAGTGTATGGAATAGGATGAACCCCATTCTCTAATACCAAGATATAAGTGTGGAATTCTGCCTTTGTCTTAGAATTATTTGTGCCATTCAAAATTCAGAAGACATCTGACACAAAAATAGGTTTCCATCCAGTACTAGCTAGAAAAGCAGCATCAGAATAAAGTACAAAGCCACCAGATCCAGGCCATACTCTCTGACTTTATCACTAATCTCATTTAAATTAATAGGGGGAAAACCTACACTAAGAATAGAAGTAGAAATTGTTGCTCAAAACACAGAAAAGTGAGCAAGGAAAGAAATGTACTTCGAATGGGTGAAACAGCGAAGGAGGAAAAAAGTCTTGATTTTAGGAAAATTTAGCATTTTAATTCACAGCTGCATCTGACTTGTACAGCAAGCTGTGGACAACCAGCAAAGTTATTCAGTTTAAGAGAAATGGAGTTAACAGCATTTAACCACCACTTTCCTTTAACTGTCCTAAGGTAGCATCAGGAAAAATTGCCCCAGCCATGTGGTATCACAAAGTGCTGCTTTGCCATCCCACTGACAGCACAGTGTGATCTGATTAGGAGTGGTGACATTGTTCACCGAGGAGACACATTCATTTTTGGAAGTCATTAGACTTCTCCAAATTTGTGTGGCTGGGGCTGTTCTGGGAAAATTGTCTTTGCCTTCCTGGAAAAAGAGTAAGTACTTACTTCTCATAAAATTCCATAAGGGTCTCAGTGTATCCATTTACTGCTGTGATGTATCACAGACCTATTTGGTGCTCCCTCTCAAAGAGTCTCAAACTTTTAATGGATTAAGGTATTTACAGTTTATCACACAGAAATAAATTCCCTCTCTCTCTTCAAACTCAGATCTTACTGCTGGTTATCACACACCTGGCTGTTTTCAAATGCCACCTTCCTTGTGCTGTTAGCTGCATGCACTATTTCATTCCTTTTTTTCTCAGTAAGAGATAATCTCCAGTTTCCGTGGGTCTATTTTCTTTGTATGGGCTCTGGATTTCACATGTGGTGAAGAAGACCCCTGTTAAATCACCTTTGGAGTGAGAGCAGGGCTTTTCTGAACAAAGGTTGGCAAATATGAGCTTCATATTCACAGTTATGGTCAGTGATGTTGTCTACCTCAAACAGTCCTCTTTTCCTGAGAAATCTCCTCATCATGCACATGCATTATAAAAAGGCATTGACTGGATTCACCTTTTTCTTGGTGTCAGTTGTCTGTAACAGCCATAGGCTGTGGACAATAACCCTGACAATGACAGGTGCTTCTGTCCAGCTTGAGAAAGCACAAAAACTCCAGCCCTGACAGAGGGAGCACCTCAGGGCATGAGCTCAGTGTGGAGGAAGACCTTTTAGATTAAAAAATATGTATTGTGTGGACTGCTGTGCGCTGGTTTTGTGCTATGGAAAGAATAGTGACAAGAGAGTTTCATTACCTCTGAGGGTGCTCATGTTTAACAATGAGTAGATCTGATCAAGAAAAAGGTTTACAATACTTTATACCATCTTTTAGCTTCTTTATTATGCTGAAGCAGCTAAGTCTAGCTCAGAATCTGGTATCTTGCAAGCAGTGTATTGTATTGAAATGCACTTGAATACAGTATTTATATCCATTTGTATCCATTCACAACTGGATGCAGCTACCATTTTTCCAGAGGTGCTTTGTAGATTCTGGAGAGTGACAACCACCTTCTCTGAAGATCTGCCCCAGAACAAATTATTTAAGCCAGTTTCTTGTTGGCCCTTGCCCTAGTGAGTGCTATGCTCAGATTGAGGGTCTGACAGTCAAGATACTTGGTATCATTTTTTCAAAGGACAAGCGTTGAATCTTGTGGTCTGAAACAAGTGATGGTAGGCTGAGGCACTGAAGTGAATAGGGGTTTGGTAAACATTCCTTGCAAGGAGATAAATTTTCTGGTACACCCATGTGGGCGCCTTGAATGCTTCAGTAATGATCTGTTTGAAGAGGGCAGTAACAGGGAAGGAAACATGCTGAAAATTTCTCAGAGGTATAGAAAGAAACTGTCTCATATGATGTCATTAATGGCTTGTGAAATGGAGTTTGGTGTTTAAGTAAAGCAATTCTGGCTGAGCTATATATAATTAAATTGGTTGCTAAGTTAGCTGTGAAGAAAAAATATCTCCTTAAAGATGTTTTCCATTCTTCACAAAAATCTTGCCTTCTGAGATCTTTTCTTCAGCACACTTGACTTAATTGAATTTCTAAGAGTAATAAATACCTTTTGTTGAAGATATGAGACTTAAAACCCATTTGAGGCTAAGTTATATTTCAAGTATGAACATGTGGTATGGCACAAGTATTTTAATTTAACTGCGTCTCCTAATTTGGAGGAAATACTGTTAATACCTGCAATGAGTCTGGTCATTCTTATAAACTGATACTTATCTAAAGCAAATAATCACATCTATGTACATTTGGCTCGTAGTAACCATGAATCTGAACATGGATTTCCCTGGAGTAATATCTAGGATGCACACCACTTTGAGCTTGATGTCTTCTAGAAAGATCTTTGTTTGATTTGTGCAGCAAGGAAATATAACACGCTCACTCAAGGTGTTCTCACAAAAATGTAACTCTTGGTCAACTCTTGCCAGCATGACCTTAAATTCTTAATTATTAATTTGTTTTACACTATTCCTTGCAGAGATGATACTTCATTCATTCATTTGTCTGCATTCCCTCTTCGCAGGACATTTTTTACCCAAGGATGAACAATTTTATTTAGCTACTTATTATCTTGATTTACGGGTTGCTTATATAGATCACAGACTGTCTGTTTGGGGCATTAAAATTTATCACTTAGGTGCAGCAAATAGCTACAAGTGTGTGGCTGTTTACTGTCCTGTAAATGATCCCATTTGTCACAGCAGTTGGATTGAGCCAGGGGGATGCAACCCCTGGATGCCACATGCTTTCCACTGGAAAACCTGTTAACAGAACACAACTACCTGCCTTTGCTTGCCATGAATGGGTGTAGCAACAGCACTAATAAAAGCAGCTGCTTAGTATGATGTTGTTTGTGTTAGAAAAGAAAAGGGAAAAGGAATAGGAATTTTGGGTAGATACAAAAAAAAAAATCTTCAAATGGGTTCCTTTTAACTCTAGTTGTGTTTTGCAAGTTTATAAGCACAGGAGCCTTGAAAAACACATTTTCATGAAATACATGTTGAATTTTGCTTGGTGGCCAATGTTTCCTGCACTCCTTACTCTGAGAGTGCCCCTGAGCAATGTAGGCAGGGATGAAGTCCTTACTGCTCGTCTTCTGGTCAAAATCAAACAGTTCTCTTCAATGGTTTTCTCTCTGTAACCTTATAATTACTCTTTCACAAATTCATTTCTTATTTTCATTTCTGGAAATCTCTCTTCTTTTCACCTTGCTTGGCCTCAAGTGCTGTTTTTTCAGCGACGAGAGGCTAGGGAGCCTGGCCAGCCCCAAGGAAGAGAGAATTTTATTCTAGGCTGGACAGAAGAGCAAAGATAGTGCCACTCACATGTATTCTTTCTTGTATTCCTTGTGTCTCCCTTCTTCATTATGAAAGATGCATCACTTCACATTAACCCCAAAGCTTTTTTTCATCATCATCCTTCCCACATGAGAGACTGGGAGAATTGTCTCAGGATGTCCAGGGAGAGAAAGCAAAAGGCATGGTCGAACTATCACCCTCTAAAAGTACAATTCACTTACTTTTTTCTTCTGGACCTGGAGCTGGCTCCAGGATTCTTGCTTTAATCATGTACAACATAAACCATTCTGGGATTGTAATAATATCTTGCTGCTGCTTACCCAGCAGATTTAGTTTCTCATTCATTTGATGAAATACTGTATTTGTTGAACTTACCTATGACTGTTTGACTGGGTGCTGAGGCTATAAAAACTGCTTACCTGCACTTAATAAATAGCATTTGCAGTCATTTTACAAGTATCTTGGCTATTTAAGTCTTGCCTTCTGAATATTGTGGATATGGGACAAACAAATCTGAATTTCCCTTTAAAATTTCATCAAAGGCATAGCTCTCAAAAGTCACTAGTTTTTTGACAGTCCAGGAGTGCCATCCACAGGATGAAATTAATATTTTATGCCAGTATGTCTTTGGTACTTTAGTTGGAAAAAAAATAGTTTAGAAAAAAAGAAGAAAAATCAGCAATTTACTTTTGATACCACTTAAAATTTACACTGAAACCAAATAGGGAAACCTTTCTCTCTTTCTGTTGGAATTGATTGACAGGAAAATACATGATTTAGATCTTTAGATGGTTGATAATTGACTTCTAACAGTTTATAAAAAAATAATGATACAAATATAACTTAGCTATGGTCTGGGGTTCTTTTAAGACTGTCCTGTGATATTGACACAGAACATATTTCTTCTGTATTCTTTGAAATCACTAGGGAAAATATCCTTTTAACCAAAAAAAGAGCTCATTGGATAATAAAACCAGGAAGTTGTGCAGGTCTGGATTTTCAAGCTAAGATGATAGCATATAAAGCCAATTTCTGAAACTAAGTTGATATTCTCAGAAATAACTTCTTAAATAGAAAAACTTTCTTCATGTATATGCTGTTATTGAGTCTAACACTGCCTTGAGAAAATATGAGAATAAAGAAATTATGGCAATTTTGTAATATGTAGGCGGAAAAAATTCCACTCTCAAATAGAGGAGAATCTGCAACTAGGAAAGAGTATGCTTATTAACTATAAAACTATAAAAATTTGTAAGTTTTTATAAAACTATAAAACTGTAAAATTGTAAATCCTTTGTCACATCTTTCAAAATACTTGTGAGTTATTATTTCCTTGAATGCTTTCATACTGTGAGTCTGCATACAGAAATTACTTAAATCTACAATGTTTTCAACATGAGAAACCATTGAAATGCAGCTTCAGGATATCTTTGGCCAGTGTCAGTAGCCACAGTGACAAAATCAGGCTTTGGTAGGGAGTCACAAATTACTTTTAGTGGTCCTCTGCCATCAATGGTATTGGTACCATAGTTCTGGAATGTCTGGCCTGAAATTTTTGTGAGCCTTCTGCCATTAGTTGCAATGAAACAAAAGATGGACAGCTGCTCAAGGTCTCATTGTCAGGAAAAGTTTTCTTTGTCTTTTCCTTTCCCTGTTCTCTATCCCCCAGTACTGTTTTCTATGCCTGTTTTGATTTGACAGCTCACTCCAACACACTTTCCTTCATCCCCTCCATGCCATTTGTCTGTTTTACTGCCTTTCCTGTCCCTGCTAAACACAAGGCTGTGCTGCTCTGAAGTGTGTATGAAAAAATGATAAATGACCTCAAGTCAAAACCCACTGAATCTGTTAATTTCTTTGACCTTGAACGTACTTTATCTTGGTACAATTGTTAACACAATAAGTGTAATTATCTCCCCACTGTCCAATTTTTTCCCATATTCTATGCTTTTTGTGTAGCTAGGTCAAGCACATTTTCTTTCCAGTCCACAAAACACATTCCAAAAGGTTCCAAAGGAAAAGTGATTATGATCCAGTTATCATTTTGCTTTAAGAAGAGGTTGGGTTTGATTTGATATTTTTGAGAAAGCTACGCCGGGGAAGCTAAAGACCAATAAGCAGTTCAGATGCCCAGTATAGCTTGCAAAATTAACCTTCCATGATTAATTAACCTTCTGTGCTCTCAGCTGAAAGTAACACTGAGTGGGATGGGATTACTTAAGTGCAACTCTACATACATATAGAAATAGAGTTATTAGGACTGATTCAGTAATACACAGTCTAGACAGTCTGATTCCCAGCTGAAACTGCAGGAATGGTGTTTTCATATTGGTTTATTAGGCAAGAATGGAGAAGAAATCCCTGCTGGACTCATAATCCTATTGTACAGAGCAGTATTTCAGAATATCCTCCCTGAATAGTGTGACCCAGAAATTTATGCTATTTTTATTTGTCAGACTGCTGGTTACCATTGCACAGGTCAGTGCTTAAATAATGCATCACTTAAGGGTTATTATCCCTTCTTCATTTCTACATGTTCTTGTATCATGGGAGTTCTTTGTTTATGTTATTAATCTCTATAAAGCTCAAAGCTGGAAATGGAGAATAGTCCTGAAGTGTGGAGAAAAAGATATCTCAAGAGTTTCAAGTATTTTTTTTGTGTTTCAGTTATTTTTCAGCTTTTTATTTTTCCTTGAAAGAATCTCTATAATGTTTGCTCACTAGACTAGTGACTACTCATGTCTGATTTTTCTATTTACACCCTCTGTAGCCTTATTCTTCCACACTCAACTCTGCCAGAAACTCAGTTTGTTTAGAAGTATCAGGATGTGTGCCTTGCCATTGACATATACTAAGCAAACCAAAATGCCCCATTTTCTCTAAATTTTGCTATGTTTGTCATTGCTGACAGTTTCATACTTAGAATGAAGTTTTTTATAGTTGTGGAGCCCTTTCTGTGTTACCACAGCATTCCTACAATGGTATTTTGGCCAATCATTAAAGATGCAAAAAACTCCAGTAATTTAGGTCACAATTAACACAGATAAAACAACCATTCCCAGAAATAGGTACCTCTTCCAGGATCATAGTAGGAGGCTAGAAAAAGAAAAATATAATTGTTCATAGATGCAAGACTTAAATCGAAGGTGCTGTGACATACCCAGAGAAGCTGTGGCTGCTCCATCCCTGGCATTGACCAAGGCCAGAACACTGATCTAGTGGAAGGGGGGTAGGAACTGGGTGATCTGTAAGGTCCCATCCAACCCAGGTTACTCTATGAGGTTTGTACAGGGGCTCAGAGAACAACATAGCTTCTACTGTGTCACCAGTACACATTAAATTGGTTTGTTATCATTTTAACGTACAGAGTATAAAAACTGAGAATTCTGCCACCTTTGACTTTCTCAGCAAGTCATATTTATTGCCTAATCAACTATTGATATGTTGAGAGGTCATGCCCCTTTCTGAAATCCCATTAGTAACCTGTGCACTGGGGGAGAGTTCCAGCATGATTTTTAAATTTGGCCACTTTAGAAATTCTTGCCTAAGATAGCTATAAATAATACATATCTCAGGCCTGGCCTAAAAATATCAAAATCACTCTGAGCTGCTGGTCTTCACTGGAAACAGATTGCAAAGGTGGAGGAGGTGTGATTTTCTCGGACCTCTTTTTCAGGACAGCTCACAGCATTACAGAACAGAAGTGCTGATCACTTTTGGAAGGTCTCCTTTGAGAGTTAATCTTCAAAAGTGACCTTCCCAAACCTGACAGGGGAGATGAGCCCACTGAATTTTCTGAAGCAAGGGCAGGGACTGCTGGGGGATGGTCTAAGGCTGCAAGGGATTGCCATCTTTGCTCACAGGCTTTAAAGCTGAGTAAATGAGCAGGAAAAGTAAAAAAA
>VWZW01004510.1:3944161-3971826 GCA_013397115.1 Edolisoma coerulescens | reverse complement strand
AAAAAAAAAAAGAATAAAAATGCCCTCTAGACCAAGGACAGATTTATTTACTCTGCAGGCAGTACAGAGCATGGTGCATTATAAGCATGCTTAACAGGTTGCTTGGGAACCATCTCAGACTTTTACAACATGGTATGACAACCTTTGCTCAAATTTGTGCAATACCAGCCTGGATGCAGCTGTTCCAAAGGCTCCTTATCTTGCTTTTCCACCTGGTCTATAAATGCAGCAATCATTAACAACTTTACCAACCCCATGGCTAGCAATGATAACTAATAATTAAGTTAATATGAACATTCATAGTATTATTATTTGTCCTAATCAGAATGCCATGTGTGCACCAGAGGAATGTGAGGTCCTCTTTCAGTGAACATTATTGTCACAGTCTATTTGAATATCTCAAATTTAGAGAACAATGGTCTCTGTAAATTAAGCTTTATTTTATGAACTCATTAGCAAAAATAAAACCAAACACGACAAATATTGCCTCAATTCCCTTTGTACAGACTCACATGTCTATGAGCAAAATGGTTCCCTAGACAATGTGAGAGCATTTACTCTTCATCTTCCTCCCCTGCATCACTCTGGGGAGCACAAAAGCCTGGGCAGTCCAGCTGCTGCTAGATCTGCTTCAAAAGTTTTTTCAAAGAATCACGCAATCATTATGGTTGAAAAAGACCTCTGACATCATCGAGTCCAGCCTTTGACTGATCACCACCTTGGCAACCAGACCACAGTACCAAGCACCGTGTTCAATCATTTCTTCAACACCTTCAGGGAATTGTGACTCCACTACCCTGAGCAGCTCATTCCCATGTTTAACAACCCTTTCAGTCAAGAAATTCCTCCTTATGTCCTGAATCTCCTCTGGCACAGCCTAAGGCCAAGATTAAGGCAAGCCAATGTATTTATACCTTCCGTCTTGGAAGTGTGGTCTGTACCACATCCATTACTTACTGGATACTGAAGAAACTTCCAGACAATTGTTATGCAAGAGGGCAGGAGGTGATATCCTCAGGAGAGGGTGAGCTGAGGGTGATAATGGCTGCAGAGCAGCCTCTAGTCCTTCCTGTTCATTGCATCCCAACAACAAGTTGTTCTGGCTTTGACCAGAGCATCCATCAAGTCTTAGCATGAGGAGTGTGTCAGGTCAAAACTGGAACAGGAGTTAGGCCAACAGTCAGAGTTAGGCAGCCATGAATTCAAAACTTCCAGAACAGCCAAATTGATTGTTGGGTATTACAGTGTTATCTTTATTCAAAGAAGAATTCAGAAGGACGTTCTGTTCTTCAGTAGGCTGCGTCAAAGGGTCTGTATGGAATGTATTAGCCTCAACTGCTTTGGAAGTGTCTAAAGGAATGCAACATAATCACCAGCCTCTTCAAAGTCAGACATTCAAATTCACTACTCTGTAACTGAGGTATCGTGACTGGCCCAGGAAATTCTGACCCAGGAAGGCTGGAATGACAGATGGTAGATGACTGCTCAGAACTTCTGTGAGAGGAGCTTCAGGGGTCTGCTGCCATGGGCAATGCCAACATGTATTTTCTTCATGGACTGATTACTTATCTTTATAGGAAAAGTCCATCTTTCATATTCCTTGACTGCATTTGGAAGACTCTCTCAGAAAGTAATATTTATTACAGACAGTTTGTACCCATTTGAATTCATATGGATGAAAGACTGTTATTTTTTCTTGCAACTGACACAGGCTGGCCAAAGTAAATATTCTTTGTTTACCTAATGGTAGCCCAGTAAGTGATCTTCCTATCAGTGAAGGTTTTCTTCATGGATTACTTGGATTCCTTCATGGGATGATTTTGACGAGTCCAAAAACAAAGAGAAAAGAGAGAAAATGTTTTCTCAAGTTAAATTAGAGAAATGAAAATTAATATTCTTTTTTTCCAATCTGAGCTAGTTTATTTTTCTAGAGTCATTATTGACTCTATGTGCTAAATCTTCTCTCCTAAAGACTTTCTTCAAAAAGATGATACAACTTATTGTTTTCTGTATGTACGTCTTCTGGATCCACTTAGTCACGAGTAAGCTGATTGTGGAAGCTGTTCCTGCTGCTTTGCAAAAGTTAGTGTGGTTATACGATATGAAATATTTTTTTCATTCTACTTTTAGCTATTAACTTTAGCAAAAATCAACTTTCCAATATAAATTCAGGTGTCTCTGGTGTTTCCTTAATTTTTCTTCTAGTTTCTAGAAAACATCAGAGTTAGCTGGTATTCTAATCATTTCCCCAGTAACTAAAATAGACATCATTTATACATGGAACAGACTGTTTTCTTACTGAGGTCAAGAAAAATTCTTCGGACAGCCTCAGGTAACCTGTCTAGAACTATAAGTGATATGTTTTTCTTCTGGGTGTTATTTGCACTGTTCTGTCCATGGAGTGCCCTCAGCCTGAGAGGGGCTGGCCTGGGTTCCCACTGCCCAGCCTGTCTGAGCTCCAGCTCTGGAAGTGCCACCAGGGAAGGGGATGCAGCCCCAGGCAACTCCTGGGCGATACTGGGGGGCTGTAGGGCAGCTTTCACCCTTTCTCTGGGAGCAGGGGAAAGGCAGCAAATGAGGCGAAAGAAAATCCACCATCAGCATCCTTCTCCCGAAAAGTCTTTAGGATGCTGATGCCACTCTAGATCTCTCTGCTTTGAGAAAATTGTCACAATTGACTGTAGCAGCCAGGGAAAAGGTGAGCATAACACGTTAGAGGCACAGATAACTTGTAAGTCTTCCTGTACAACTCTTAAGTTTTTATAGTCAGTGAATTTTTTTATTTACGAGTTTGAACTAGGTGTTAGTGTTTTGTAGCTGTAATAACTACTGCTTCATTTGCATTTATGTTAAGATTTTTATTAGGCTAACAAGAAATTCTTGGCTCCATGTTTAATGTGCTCTCGGCTCCACCCATCACCTTATTTTTAATGGTGTTCAGTGCTATTCATACTGAAGCTCTGTGTAAAGCAGTAAGCAAAAATTATTTACACATCTATTTTTAAGTAGCAACAAACTCTGAGGCAAAATCAGGGCCTAGCACAACAAACACAACAAATTATGGGAAGGTGAGTACACATGAAACTGTAGAAGAGTTTATATGTGGAGCCTACAGCTATAACAGCAGATTCCACCAGCCTCCACTGCAAGAAATACTAAACTCTAATTTAAATGAAGATTTAGAAAAAGATGCAAGTAGGTACATTAGTTACAGATATGCTCTTTATAAGCTGCCAGCTACTTTTCCTCTTATTTTTCTTCAAAGGCCCTTGTTTACCATGTCAATAGCATCTGAGATATCAAGGCCATTTTGCAGGTAATTTGTGGCTATTTAGCTCTCTATGCTTCTTGTTTCAGTTAAGAGAAGTGAGCTGAGTTTCCTTATTTACTGATTATTTGCAGTCTGTCAGCTTAAAACCCTTTAGCAGTAAGAAAATGAAATAGAATGATTCTTTATGAACTGTCTTTCTCCTCATGGCTTCTGACTATGGTCCAGTATTATGAAAACATCCAAATGGAATTTGTTGTGGAGCTAAAAATCAGTGAATTTAAAGACACAGTGATTTTATTAGAAGTGAGCTGAGGATGTGGAGAGGAAGCTGGAGGGTGACAATATAAAACTTCTGGGACATGCACCAGGTTGAATTTTGAGCCTAGTCATTACCATGCAAAACTTGTCCTAATTTAATATCAGATCAGATCTGCCTCTGCAGTTGTGAGAAGTGCAAGTGGTGCCAATACAGACTCAATAAATCTAGAGGGATCCTTTCAGTTATCCAACAGGGAAGTTACAGGTTCAGTATCCAAATGCTTTACATAATGGTGATATGAGCAAGAGTGAGTGGAAAACAAGAAACAGGCAGATGTAATCAGAGTAAAACTGGATTCCCTAATCTTTATTTGAGAAAATACTCACTAGAAACTATCTTTCAAGAAGCAGTCTAATTTGGCACTTAAACTAAAGAAACTAAGTAGTACTATCATTTCACAAACAGGACATTCTCATTCTTGTAATTAATATATTTTTTGAAACCCATGTGACTTGATGAGAGTATCAGGACCATAATTCTTTCCCCAGGACAGCTATCATTCTCTTCTGCCTAGAAATAATGATCCACACATAAATCTCCTTTGACATATTCAGCTGTATTTCCTATCTACAACTGTTGTTGAGCTTGGATGGACTTTGTTAAAAATCCTGTAGAAAATACTACACTAAATTGGGCATAAAATCAGCACCATGCTGGAGATGTACCACCTTAGAAATCCTTGTGAGATATTTCTAGATTTTGTACACAAGGCTTCCATGAAGAAAAATTTTTGAAGCTTTATTTTTTGGTGCTGAAATCCTGAGTGATTATAATCCATTGTACCCCCTTCACATATTTGAAGTTGATTAAATAGCAATATTTACATAGGTAAAGCTGGACCTAAGAAATGCTTCTCGCAGCTTAATGAGTGCAGTACTGAAGGTGAGAACAAATGCTAATAAAAAGCATCTCTATTTTTCTGAATAAAAATCGCTTTTACTCCTTTTTTATCTTTCTTAAAATTTTCAACAAAATAATCTGAATTAATTTTTGTTGGTATGCTCCTTTGTTTTCAAGGATTTGAATAAAAAATTGTTCTTGCAGATACATAAATGTGTGTGTTGCTGAAAGATCCAGGCCTAAGGAGCCATCTGGAATGCATTGCTTTTCCTGATCTTTTTAGGAAGAGGCAATCCTTTTGTCAAGAAGCAGGATTATTCCAGCATAGTTTGTGTAATCATCAGTTTCCAAATGAATGAAAGAATGAAATTATTTTGGTAATTACTCAGAGACCAAAGTGTAATGCTTGAACAATAAGTAGAATAATTTCTGGTAAGTGCAGTTTTTCTCAGAAACAATGCATGTTTGCGGTGGTTTTCTAAAATTTCATAGCTGTAACCACAATAAGAAATCAGCAAAACCGTCTCTCTGGAGCAGGAAATCAAGCCTGTCATTTTCAGAAATAGAGTTTATTGTCAAATTCTTTCTTTTTTATGTAATTCAAACTAAGATCTATTATTTCTATCAACGTTGATTAGGCTGAGTGTTGTCAAATCAGGGTGAAACTAAATTGTGGACGCATCCACACGAAGCTTTCATGTGTACATGGTTTCACTGGTTAGTTAACTCCATCTAGAACACAACTTTGGGAAGGTTTCTGTGCGTTTTCTGTATCCTAAGCTGTCAGTGCAACACTAAGAGCAACAGTACAGCTGCACTTTGCAGAGATGCACCCTGAAATGCAGGCTTCTAAAGCTTGTCCTTTTTTCCCTTCCCAGCAAAGGAGGAAAAATGTGGGATTTGGAAAGAGCAGCACTGCCCTCCGGTGGGTAGATTGATCCTTCACAGAGGGAAGCCTTGGTTTTCCTTCAGCTCTTGGAATATTTAAAAAGCAGTGCCTAGAACTGTACTCCCAGCAAAACATATGTGCTTGGATTGAAACTCTCAGGGTAAGGTTCGAATATGAATAATGAAAAGCCTCCTATTTTTAGAGGGTTTGGGCATGTGTGCATTTTGTTTTGGTTTTTTGTTGTTTTGGTTTTTGCCTTTTTCTTTTTTCCCCAGAAATCTGTACAATTCTATGCAAGATGAGAAATCACTGCAAAACAGAAGGGGAGATATTTGTCTTTGATAACCTAAAATCACTATAGTGTCACTAAAGGTGAGTTCACTTCCTTCATGTCTCATTCACTCTCTCACGTCTTCAACTCTGAATAAGCGCTTACCATTAATCTGATTAAAACAAAATATTCTGGCATTTGAGATCTTAATCATTTTGTTATTGGACAAAGCATAAAAAAGACTAACTCAAATCAATAGCAAAAGTATTTCTATTTGAAGCTAATCAGAAACAGCAAAGGAATGTGTATGCTGTAAATTTGCATATGTACAACTATGTTTATATAAAAATAATGTTGTTAAGCAGTTGTTTCTGCTTTAATATAATTTTTATGAAACCCTTTCACAGGCTTCCTTCCAGGTAGCAAACCACTGACGACAGCTTTCTGAGAATAGGATTTCAAAAGCTTTGCATTCACCTTGCAAAGCTTCATTATGATAAATTTGCATATAAAACAAAATCAGAAGTCTATTTAAGTCAAAACATCTGAGTGAGCCAATATAAAACCTTTGCTATCATAGAATTCTGGAATGGTTTGGGTTGGAAAGGCTCTTAAGATCATTTAGTTCCAACCCTCCAGCCATGGGCAGGGACACTTTCCACTACCCCAGGTTGCTCAGAGCCCGATCCAACCTGGCCTTGAACACCTCCAGGGATGGGGCAGCCACAGCTTCTCTGGGAAACCTGTTCCAGTGCCTCACCATCCTCACAAGGAAGATAATTTTTTTTGTAGTATCTAGTCTAAACCTGCTCTCTTCCTCTCCTGGGGAAAAAAAAAATTGAATGAGATTGTTCTGAGTGAATTATTTTTAAAATTTCCATGTTCAAACTTCTTTGTTTTTATAACATCTCTGTGTCATTTGGGATGCTCACAATTAGTTGGAGTAATTTTTTCCATTGTTTTTCAGACATTTGGCCTGGGAATTGAACCTGCACTGGTACATTTGGGGTTTTCGGCCAGCTCTTCCTTCTTTTTTTTTTTCTAAATGTGTTGCATGGTGAAAGTCCTTCTAAAATCCTTTAACGCTTGTATTTTAAGGTTAATTTAGAGAGGTGTTCGGGGCTTTTTAAGTACCTTAAAATTTTTTCCTCAGATCCAGTTAGCTGAAAATGTGTTTAATACTAAGTACTCTCTAACCAGGACTTTGTCACCCACACTTCGAGCTAAGGCCTTGACCCACTGTTGCAATATTCACTTCTGTAGCCATATGAGCATGGCTGAAATTTCTAATAATGAAATAATGTTTGCTCCTTTGCTGGTTTTATTGGCACATCTTCCCTTCAAAGTGTATTTTTCACGCTCTAACTCATTTTCTACCGTTGGATAATCTCTCTGGCTCAACAGACATTCCTCAGAGGGAGGACTTTTTACTTCACTTCGAGGCTGACTTGAGTTACCAGGTCTGTGTTGGCTTTAAGCATGTGTTTCCATGCTTTACTGAATCAAAGTTAAAATTATGAGTCAGGTTTAATTTTCTCTTGTTGATTTTCCAACTGCTGCAGCAATATGTTTCCCTCAAAGATTAAGTTGTTAAGTATTCATGAGCATGCAAGTTATTTTAAAACCATTCTCAAGCTGATAACTATCTCATCTCACCTAAACATTTGTTAAAATGTGGGGCTAAACTTCACTGGTTTTCAAGTAGAGTTATGAGTTGAAATAATGTGGAGACTTTCAATGTGGCTTAGCTTCTTTTTATATGCTGAGAGGAGTTTAAAACTAAGCTGACACTTTTATAAATGCAATAACTGTATGATATGCATGAGATTTTGTTAGAAAATGACTTTTAAACATTGTTTCTTAATTAAATATATGTTTAAAAATCTATATTTGAATATAGATTTAAAATACTACTGAAATTTGAGATATTCATGTTGAATTTCTATTTCACTTAACCACTATAAATATGTAGTGCAGTAAGATTAAAATGCAAGTACGATTTTTTAATATTTTTTGAAAATATAATCACTATTCAGCAATGTCCTGGGTCTTGTTCTACAACCACTGATGGCTGCAATGGTGATGTCACTGAGAGTCTCCCAATTTGAGTGGGCTTTGGATCAGGCCTGTTAACAACAACTTCCAACTCTGACCAGCTGGATTTGTAAGAGTTAGTTGACATAATTCCTAGAAAAATGGTGGGCTGTTTCTGGAGAAACACTCACTATAACCCTAAGCTTAGCTGATCATTCCAGATATTAGAGCCGGCAACTTAATGATCTGTGTCTGTCCATTTCGGATGATGAAAGGGACATATCTCCCTGCTATCTAAATGCCAATATACAGAAAAAAAGACCTAATGAAGCTGAACTCACAGCTCCAGGAAAGAACATTTTAGTTCTATTATTCTCCAAAATTGCAAGAAGACTGATACAGCCCGGGGAAGATTGTAAAATGAATTATCCTTAGCTGCTCTTTTCCTTATGGCCTGATTCCAAAGCAAAGCACTTTCCTTTCACTCCCTATGAATATCTTCTGCTGTCATCCTCTAGTTTATTTTACTCTAGGGGCATGATCAGCTTTTATCTGCCATTAAAGATCCATTTCTGATGGCAGGTAATGGCATTTGGAACCTTTTCCCTACACTATCACTTTAGATTCTTTGTGCCATGAAATTGGTCCTTTTTCTCTTTTTCTTTCTTTGCTTGCTGATAGTGAAAGTTGATGCATCAGCCTCCTTGATGTTTCCCATTGGGCACTAGGAAATGACCAGGAATGACCAGGCAAAAAGCCAAGTCTGGATGAGATCAACACAGAGACAAAACACGCAAACAAACAAATAACAACAACAACAAAAAACCCACCAACAAGAGGGTTTTTTCCCTCAACTTTTCATTTATCTACAATTTTGTATTGACTCCAAAGTAGGAAAGACTGACTCTTTCCAAAACTCCCTTTTTTTAAGAACTGAAAACTTCACTTCTCAGCTTAAAAGCCCTCTTTAAAATTATATACAAAATCTATAATTAGTTTAGTCACTTTTCCTACCCTGATGTCTAAGGTCAAGGAAGCCACAAGTTACTCAGGGTGTTTGCAGGACTGCCAGATTCTGGTTCCATGTGAAGCCCACTGAATTGAGCCTGAATATAGGTCCTGATTTTGTCTCCCTTATCCATGCTACTTAACCTATGTATCTCTTCATCTGCAGCTCAATGCCCTGGATCACCTGCCTGGATTTGCTTTGATGTGTTGAGGCAGCATGGGCAGGCCACACGCCGTGTTCTGCGAGCAGTGAAGGGTTAATGCTCTCTGACCCCTCTTCAGCCATGTCTGGCTTAGCTGAGCCAGCTCAAGGAGCACAATACAAATCTGATATAGCCCAGAGGCAAAAAAGGTCTCCTTTAGAGAACCCGGAAAGTGCTTAGAAAGCATAAAAGGTTGAGTGACTCAGAGAAATCTACTGGGGGTACGGATCATACGGGCTTTGCCTAAATGTGCACTTAACCAACAGAAGGAGGTCATACAACTGAAAACAAGCGACTTCCCACTTACATGGACATACTCTAATCTGTTACACATTATCACAGAATCAGAATGGCCTGGGTGGGAAGGGCCCTTACAGACCATCTAGTTCCAACCCCCCTGTTGTGGACAGGGACACCTACCACTAATTCAGAAACCTTCACAAGTTCTTGAATAAGTTCCTTTGATGTACCAGGAGCCTAAGATCTGTGTACATTAACCACTCCTTATGAAAGAGGGCTTTTAGAAAGATACATCTTAAGGTGTCTGAAAATAGACTGCTATCCAGCAGGTCCCAAAATCATCGCTACTGATACATTGTTCAGTGAGCCCAATGGATATGCTGCAGTCAAATGTCTGTTTAAAATTTGTAATATTGACTTCAATGCACAGTGGAGCATCACTGTGAAGGTTAAAGAGAAGAGATGGTCAGTGTAAATCCTGCAGCACAAAGCAGAAATCCCACCGGTTCATGCAGTAGTATAAAGCCTGATCAGTGAGTACCAAAAATCTTGTTTTCTAACATGGAAAGAGAAAACTATGTTTTATTTGTCTGAGTTAAAATAGGAACAATGTGCAGAGAATAAAAATCAACAATAAACACTGTGGCTGCCTCCTGATATTGACTATATTGTTTCCAAAAGGCTGGCAGATCAAGCAAGGAGTGTGATTTTTAACAGTATTGATCTGACTGTGAGATTTGTTAATGCAGGGGTTCATATCTTCTTGAAACTTTTCCGAATTGAGCTGTTAGTTAAGAGTTTCCTCCCCCGGAGGTTAAAATTCCCTATTACCTAAATAGTGGTAAGTATTGCAAAAATCACCTTTACCTTTTCTTTTTTTCCTCTTTTTGCCTTGTCATTTTGTGCCACCAACTGTCACCCACGTGAAAGCTTCATATCATTGAAATAGATAAAGTGGTTATCAAACCTACTTAATTAATATTTACTCACTAAATTACATCATTAGATTAAGTAATATTCTTCTTATCTGTTGTACTGGGTCCAGCTGGGGTGGAGTTAATTTTCTTCATAGCAGCCTGTATAGCACCGTATTTTGTATATGTGTCTGAAACAATGTTCCTAACTCTCTCATATTTTGGCTGTGGCTGAGCAGTGCCAAGGTTTTCTCTCCCATTCTGACTCCCATAGTGAGCAAGGTGGGGCTTGGCAAGATATTAGTCTGGGACAAAGTCAGGCCCGAGGGATATTCCGTGCCATATAACACACGCAGCAATGAAAAACACTGTAAACACTTGTAGATAATCTTGTCAGTGAGATTTCATTAAACCTTTGGAATTCCTTGCTACGGTTTGGAAGTGGGGGTGTCAACACAACAGCGATGGCACCTCTGTAGGGGTCACTGGGTTTGTCCCTATCCAGCTGTGCTGCAGGTGCAGCTTTAATATCAACAAGGTCACTTTCAGGAAGGGAAATTTAGAGCACCCTTTCCCAGATCGCTGCAAGCAGGCTCCAGAACTGCAGGCAAATGCAGTGCTCTGACACGTTCAGTAGACAGATTTCTATTCAAAATTTTTGAGGTGAACTTGTTCCTCATTCTTCAGCAAGTCAGAATAGAATCATAGAATGTTAAAGGGTGGGAAAGGACCTTAAAGGATCTTGTTCCAACTCCCTTCCATGGGCAGGGACACCTTCCACTAGATCAGGTTGCTCAGAGCCCCATCCAACCTGGCCTTGAACACTTCCAGGGATGGAGCATCCACAACTTTTCTGGGCAACCTGTGCCAGGGCCTCATCACCCTCACAGCCAAGATTTCTACCTAATATTGAGCCTAAATTTCCCCTCTTTTAATTTGTACGCATTACTCTATCCTATCACTACTGTTCCTGATTAAACGTCCCCTGTCAGCTTCCCAGCAAATACTCACAGTTTCAACAGCTTAAATAGTGCCTAACAAATACTTTCTTCACTGTTAGAAGAAATTTTGTACGCAAAATTTCACATTGATGTAGAGAAAACAATGAATTCCTCTAAGAAAGAAAAATTTTAATAATTAATGCCTGAATTACTCATAGTTGACAGTTTGGGGGTTTTTTGCACATTATGTCATAGTCCAGTTTATGCATTGTGATGTTTTCAAAATTCATTACTTTTTTGTCTTTTTTTTTATTATTTTTTTTTATTTTACCTTTTCTAATATTTCTGGTGTATTTTTACCTGGATTTTACTTTTTCTAGTTTTCTGACATAGCCTTCCAACATGTTCCTTCTCTAACATTCATCTTAGCAAGTCTGAACCTCACTTTGGACACAATGTCTCCTAATTCTCTGTATTTTTATTTTTTCACTGATGATTGAGGATTTTAGTTATGAGAAATTAGGTGAAAACTCAGCTTTTGTCCTTTATTTAACAAATGGTTTGTCTCCATTTCTGTGATTTTTGAATGAGCAAGTATATTTTGTTGACTTTCCCAAGGGTGGTGTAAATGCTATTAACATTTGGAAATGCTATTTCAAAAGTGTCATATTTTTCATGTATTTACAGAAGACATCTTAAAAATATTTTTAAACAAAAATATGTCTAGATATTTTTTATTTTTTTTACATAATTCCTAGCCAATAGAGAACATATGAAATTATACAATAGAAAGAAATTATATTTATAATTCCATTATCCTTTTACTTCTCAAGTGTTTAGAATTTGTATAAATATTATGGTTTCTACAGTTGTACTATTACACCATTTAATAAGCATTTTACTAGCCTGCTTCCCCTGAAAGGTTACCCTTTTTTTTTACATTTGACTGTTCATGTGGTCACATGTGACTGCAGTGAAAATCATTTTTGTGGGCGATTATGCTGTTTTCATCCTCCACATACCCTTTCTTTTGAAAATGCTACAAAAATGTGTGGTGAGAAAATTTGACTTTAGTATTTATGACCTCCTTTTTCTCTTGGATAAACCTGATCTCAAAGATAAAATCTCAAAGATAAAATCTCAAAGATAACCAGCAAGAACAAATATTGCTGGGGGAGAGAAGGAAAATGCAGCATGACCCCAAATGAAACTCTAAGCTCAAGGAAGAAATTCAAGTGTGTGCCACAGTGTATAAAAAGCTTTTACTTAAGAAATAAGAAAAAACCAAACAAATTTAAATAAACTAGCTTAATTTGTCATGCCTGTTCTTTTAGAAGCAGTCATCTATCAAAATTATTCTTTTTTACTTCTGGAAAAGAAATAGAAGCTTAATATTTGCTATAAAATATGTGGGACTCTACTAATTCAGCATTTACAGATACTGAAGGTTGCATCTGTGTTGCTCTGTCAAATCTCTAAACACTTCTTAGACCTAGGAGTCCTTATTCATCTAGAGCAGAGACTTGGAGGCCAGTATATAGCAGACTGTGCTAAAAGTGTTTGTCCCCAAGACAATAAGCCTAATAACTGTAAATATCTATCGATTTTTTTCAGTTGGTAGTAACAGGAAAATCTTGCAATAAAGTTGCACACTAACAATGATTATTTAAATTAAATTTTCAGCTCAATCTAACCTTATAATTTTAAATTCAAGTTTACTCTTTTGTGACTGAAACATTTTAATTTTCCATTTATAATTTGAAGAATTGACAGAGGTATGAGAGAGGGAACTTTATCCTTTTTTAACAATAGAGTTTCCAACTTGGTTCCACTTCTGTAATCTTTCATCACTTCTATGCATAAATGAAAAAGAACAGAAATCTTTAACTCATCTGCTGGGCTTGTACTTAGCAAGAAAAATTTTTAAAGGTAAATTGATTCGAAATGTGTTGTTTCTGCAAAGTTGAGAGAAAATCAGGGGATTTATGGGCAATATAATGATTGTAGGCTTTTGACTTTTCTATTGAAATAATTGATATATGTGTTAGCTGGAAATGCTAAAACTCTTGTATAGTTGTATAGTGATAGATGAACGCAAGCTAAAATGCAGATATATTTGCAAACTTTAAAATACTTTTTGTAGAATTGCACTGAAGCATCCCCTTCCCATTGCCTGTCCCTTGCTTCCTACAAGGGAAAAAAAATATATGAAATCTAAAATATTGGTCACTTCTGTAAGGGTTTTGTAAGGCCTGATTTTTGGCACCATTGCATTTGATCTGTTTCTAATAATTTTTATGCTTTTTCCATGTTTCAGAATGACTTAAAAGAGCAAGCTTTTTCTCTCTTTGTTTTAGTTTGTTTGTTTCTTTTCCTCCAAAGCATATGAAATCTGTCAGAGTTGATTTACATTGGGATGTAAATCCTTCCAAGCAGACTAGTCCTGTGTCTCAGTTGTCCAGTTTTCATTGGTTTTCAGTGGCAATTCCAATTTCTAAATGAAGACAAATTGAGGCTGAAAGCTTGTGATAGAAAAAAGCTATACAACTTCAAATATCATTGTTAGTATTTCATGTGTGCTGCTGTGTTTGATATCAGGTATTTTTTCCCAATTTAGGTAGACATTAAAATAAAGAAGTCATCGATAGTTTTAACAGCAGAGAGTTGTAAAACATTTTACCATTCAGTATCTAGGGAGCACTTAAAGAGTTTTGAAATAAGACATGTTCTCTTTGTAGCACCTGCAATGGGTAATGAGGAACGATTTGAACACGATGACCACAATTTGAACTCCTGTTCAAATAGATGAGCCCAGTTACTTGAATCTTTGAGAAAGCAATTACATGCTTAGTTGACCTTATTTTCAAAATCCAACATTATTTTCCTCATCCTTCTGTGTTACCTGTCAGCTACCACTAAAAATAATTATCATGATAAAAACAAAAATAAGAAACCAATTGTATATAATTTTGTTTAGTTATCATCTTGTCAAGCGTCCAGTGTGAAAAGTTAATTTGGTGCAAGAAGCTAAATGGCTTATCCTAAAGGGCTAACCTGAATACCTCTCCACATGTGTCTGAAAGAATATAAATTACCTTTTGTTCAGTAGTTATTGTGAGGGTCATGTACAGAGGACAAGAAAATAAGAGTGACCAAATCATTTAGTGCTCTAACTTGAAATCTGTGTTACCTGGTTTGGGGAGCCTTGAAAGATGGAGCACAATAGTTTATTTGTCATATCTTGCCTCCAAAACCAACATATAATTGTTGTCTGGCTGTTATGTCAGGTATAAAGTGGGATTTTTCAAAGGGTTCTGCACTGATATAAATCTTCTTTTTCAAATCAGGCTCAGCTTCCACTGAAAGCTGCACTACAAATTTCAAAAGAAGAGGAGCAAGGCTGAGGGTGAATGTTTTTGGAAGGATGTATTGATACTTTTTAACATCAAAAAAATGTCGTGCTGTCAAAATCATTTGGAATACATGTATTAGAGAGTGAGCTTATGCTTACACTTGACACTGAGAACTAGGTAAATTCTTATCAGTTCTCTTTTACAGCTTCTCTGGCCTCAGCTTTCACCTCATTTTGTGTGCTATTTGGGAGTGAACTGCAAGGATTTCAGATTTATTTCTTCCTATCTTCTCCTTTTATTTGAGTAATCTCTTTCTGACCCACGTATCTGATTTTCCTATGCTCTGCCTGGCATGGACAACAAAAAAGTAACTACATGAGGTGGCAACAAAAGGTATAATAATGCAGAAATTTGAGGGTTTGTTTCTTATGGTGTGCCCTTCAGAATCTCACACAGCTAAGAATGTTACATCCATAACACAGCTGCACAAGAGTATAAATGTTTCATAAAACCAGATTGGATTTCACATACAGATTTCCAAAATCATTCCAAAGGTTCATGGACAAGCTATCTTTGTATTATTGATTGTATAAGTTAGCAGTAGAGATAATTATTGTTCCTTAGGCATTTCTTACTACTCCTGTTATGGAGATACCTATGGTTAGGGTTTTTTGGGGTCATAAGAAAAGAGATCACTCAAAATATGAGTTGGCCTAAATGAGACAGATATTTAGCAAGAGGACCTGGGAATGTTAAAGTACTTAAATTTCAGAGAAACAGGTGCTATTCACATTTTTAATAGTTAAAATTTAACCACCTTTTAGGTACCTGTAGAACAGGGCATAGCAATGTTCATCAAGTTTTGCAGTCAAGAGTGTTCATTGAACAGTTGAAATAACAGTCTTGAAATACAGATCTTATGGTTTTCATTCATATTTGAACATGAAATTTCCCATTTTTCATATTTTTGAGACAAAGAACTCCGTGTATTCATCAAGAATAACAGTTTTCTAAGTAGCATGGACAAACTTGGGAAAGACTGCTAGAAACTGCACAAAAGATGAAGATGCATTTTAATGACAGCAAATTTTTCTCCAGTATTTTTCCCCCTACCTTGCAGAGGTTATAGATATCCTGAAATGGTTTTTGAATAGGATAGAAAGAGGCTAAACTACCCCATATCTAAGTCTTTGTTTCAGACGTTTTCCTTTCTGTGTTTTGTGGCCCTTTGACCTGCAAACAGAGATGAAGATTTTATTTCAAAGCTTCTTTGGAAACAAATATATACCCACAAAGCCTTGTGATGTATAATGTGGAAAACTTAGTTTGCATTTATTCTATCATTCTGAATAAAAGGTAAGGATGAAAGAGGAGAACCATTCCCCTGCCACTTGAATTTTCTTTTCAATGCTTCCATATTAGCCTACAAGGCACAAATCTTTATACACAGCAATGTTCCTGTAATTGGTATTATTCATAGAAACTATTAGATTGTGGCAAATTTACTGCTGGTTTCAGTGACTGTTCCCCACTGGCTTTTACATCAATAAATCAGAGAATTCAGAGAAGTAGTAATGTTGCTACTTCCTCTTGACCTTTGTCTTTTACCTGCCTACTTTGCTGTGCAGTATTATCAGCTGAGTTGAGACTCTGACTCTTTCCCTTGTGTGCCAGATCTGTTCCTGACTCATCCTATTTACTTGTCACAGAAAACTTTGCATTGACATGCTCTTTTCATTGCTCGGATGGTTCATGCTATTTTCTGTTTTCTTATTGATTGCTAATGTCTTCACTTAGTTCCCATGATCCACACCCTTTTTCTCCTAATAATAAGGGGGAATATAAGGAAGGATGTGCATGTAGTGGTTTAAACTCAGCTAATTAATTCAATGCAGTCTAGTAATTTTTTTTTTTTTGAATGCAAGGCATCATGTGATTCTCAGTTTATCTAATTTTAATTTACTAAAAATTAGATATTTATGATAAAATGTTTATTTATGATATTTAGTCAATGTAGAAGGATTTATTGCCTCTGGAAGCAAATTCTTACCCTCACCATTGGGTCTCTAAAGCTAAGTGAAAGTCTTCCTTTATTCCCAGTGCTTGCTGCTGGCTCTGTGATCACTTCTGTTGAAGTCAACTGGAGTCATCACAGATTTCCTTTCTGGATACTCTTAATTTTCCACACTTTTTATTATAATATATTTAGAAACATATTTCTCTGATTCCAACTTAAAATAAGATTCTTTGATTCTGTGTTGGAAAGTGCTGGGAAAAGGAAACGAATGTTGAGCTGCAGCTAACCAGTCAGAGAAGACATGGATTGACCCAGAAAAGAACCTCGGTGCTGTCCTGGGAGATCTTCCAGGATATGCTTAAATAAGGAGAGTTTTTTGTTTTCTTTAAAAAAGCCTTCCTGGAAATTGAGGGAAAGGTGATATATTCCAGTTTTGCTTTCTGTGCATTTTTTTTTTCCCAAGACAGTCTGAAAAACTATTGTTAATGCCAGCAGTACCTTTTTAATTACTTTCCTGATATAGGTTGGTTAACATGCAGATTACTCCCCAGCAATTTATTGGGATCATTTCATTGAATAGTTCAGCTTAATTCATATTTCTGAACACTCTTTAAGGGATGTATAAAATCTGTAAGGGATTTATACTTTTTTTCTTCCTTTTTGTTATGGTCTTACTGGAAGTCAGATATTAAACTATAAATGCACAAAACAACGTAGATATTGCTCATGTGATAGGAGCCTAAAACTCCTCAGAACCCTTTGTCAGTTTCAATATAGTCTTCCACACACAGTAAATATATCAGTTACTTAATCCATTACTGTATTATCAATTAATATATTATTTTGCTCATTACAGATCCCCTCTGTTTAGTGATCACCCCTAGGAAACTTGTTAGGTGTGCATGTGAACGTTCTTGGGCAGTGTCTCAGAGCAAGTACCCAGATGACTCCATGAGAAGATCTTCCCACTGCAGTAAATCTTCCAGTGTGATGAGGCCACCAGATATCAGCTCAGAGATTTCAATAACTGCTACCTCGATATATACTTAGACCCAGGATCTGGGGACTTCTTAGAGACTGAAGGCAGATATCAGGTCCAATTTCCTTCTCTATCTTCCCACCTTTGACATACCACAGCCAAATGGAGGCCTGCGTAACCTAGACCTTGGGGCACCGACACTTGTTCCATGGCCTTGAAAGCAGGTTGGGGTTTTTGCAGTTTGGTTTTGGAGGGCTGGGCATGGTCAATTGTTTGAATTTTTAATTATCATAAACTGTATGACTTCAGGTGGGAAATGGAGACACTGTTCCTTCATACCTTTCACTTGACTAAAATACAGGTATTCCCAAATTTGTTCAACGTTTTTATGTTCTGCAGCATAGTTTTCTCACCACCTCTAGTCCAATTTAAAGAGAATAATATTGCTCATTTCTGACATCTTTAATACTGCATGCACTTTTAAAATTTTGTGATCTTGTCTAAGAATCTCAGGACAAGAAATACCATTCCAGAAAACTGAAGATTAAGCAAGTCCTCCAAGTTGGGTTATTCTGGAAACAGGTGAAAAGAGGGTGAATACAAAGACTATGTACTCCTCTGCTACCATGTCTTCTCTGCCGAGTTATGTCTTGCTGGGTCAAATGTGCATGAGAAGATCTTTGAAGAGAGAATAGCACATTAGTGATTTATATTATGTATATTTTAGTCAGGCAACATTTAATAATGAATTACACATAAAATTAAATATTTCTAACTACTACAAATTCTGATAACTTGTTTAGTAATTGAGGTCCATGTTTTTCTTTCCATATGAAGTTTCACTGTTGGATGACCACTACCACGGATCTTTTTCACCCTCGTTTTTTTTTTTTTAAATATGGTGTTACTGCAGTCCAGCCCTGGGGTCCCAGCACAGGAAGGACAGGGACCTGTTGGAGCCAGCCCAGAGGAGGCCACCACGGTGATCAGAAGGGTGGAGCACCTGTCCTGTGAGGAAAGACTGAGATAGTTGGGATTGTTCAGCCTGGAAAAGAGAAGGCTTTGGGGTGACCTAATTGTAGCCTTCCAGTAATTGAAGGAAGCCCACAGGAAAGATGGAGAGAGACTATTTACAAGGGCCTGGAGTGACAGGACAAGGAAGAATGTTTCACACTGAAAGATGGTAGGTTTAGATTAGATATTAGGAAGAAATTCTTTACTTTGGGGGTGGTGAGGCACTGACACAGGTTGGATGGGGCTCTGAGCAACCTCATCTAGTGGAAGGTGTCCCTGCCCATGGCAGGAAGGTTGGAATGAGATGATCTTTAAGTTACCTTTCAACCCAGGCCTTCCTATGATTCTATGGGTACTGAGAAGTTGTCCTTCCATATGATCTCACTTTTAAACTCCTTTTGATGCAGTGGTGAAAATAGCTCATGGTCCATTTCTTCACTTTCACAGCAGATCTTTTGCTTTGGTTTTCTACCTCCCTCTATGAAACTCTACATAGGGAAAGGGACAAAGCCCTTTCAACATCTAAAAAGAGCTGCCATAAGAAAGCTGATTTTCATTTCATTTTGTTAGGGAAGGGCAAGTCTGTGGGGGTGACGAAACATTTTCCCACAGAGAGCTAGTTATTACTGCAATGTCAGGCTTTGAGTATGTTTGTGATAGTCTGGGTATTAGAGGAGTTATCTGAGCACAACATCCCCTCTCCTCCTATATCAGCAGTCTTTTCATCCTGTGCTGGAGGCTGATCAAACAAGGAAATAAAAGCAGCCCAACAAAGCTACAAAACCTGTGGAGCTGCCGATGTGGATGCAGTATAAATGACCTAAATTGTGAATCTGTTAGATTTCTACTCTGTCAATGGCCTATTTCTTTAAAAATTACCTAACCTGATGTTTCACTAGTATGGCTACAGTAATAATAATAAAAAAACCCCCAATTATCAATATTAAATAAGTTATCATCTTTCTCTGGGTTTTATCACATTAATAGAGTTTTGCCTTTATATCATTTAAAGTATTTTAAAATCATTTTGTGCTATTTTATCATATAGTTCACAAGTAGTGTCATAAAATTAGAGTTTAGAACATAACATGCAATTGATTTTATTTGATTCAACTGAGTAATCTGATTTGTTATTTTTGATTTTACATTATTTCCCTAAGTGAATAATTTCTTTGCTGGAGGGTGTCCATGACCTGTAAATACTCACAACTTGCAGAAGATGGTAGTAAACTGTTAGCAACAGTGGTTAATGCTCACTCTTTTCCTGAATGGATCATACTATTTCATCAGTTTAGTCATGTAGCAAACCAACCAAATCCAACTTTCAAGAGTCCTATCAATCCACAGAGGAAATTAAAGTGAAGAGGAAACTTCAGAATTATGCCAAAAATAAAAAGAAAATATGCAACTTAGACTGCAGAGGAAGCATGAACAAGACAAGTAGTTAAATGAGGAAGAAAAGTAAAAGCAAGTGAAGTCAATGTCCAGAGTGAAGTTTTTGCAGTTATAGGATGTGCTCGTCATCAAGAGGCACAGAAGTGGCCTGGAATAAACTTCATAATGTTCCACCAAGATCAACAAATGCAAAGTCCAGCATCTGGGGTGGAATAGCCTGATGTCCCAGTACTGACTGGGGCTGACAAGCTGATAGGAGTGTCTAATTGCTGCCCTCAGTTATCTAAGGGATGATTGCAGAGAAGGCAGACAGACTCTTCTCAGAATTGCAAAGGGAAAGCCCAAGAGGAAACGAACAAAAATTGCAGCAGCTGATATTCCAATAAGACACAGAGGAGGGAAGAAAATCACTATGTAGGGAGTCAATGCATAGTGTTTTTGGGGGTCTTCCACCTTGGAGGTATTCAGACCTTGCCTTGTCATGGCCCTGAAGAGCCGGATCTGATTTCAGTTAACCCTGCTCAAGCAGGAGGTGGGACCAGATGTTTGTCTCTTCCACCATAAACCACTCTGCTTCTGCAATTCCTGACTGATGGCAAGCAAGCATTGGCACACTGTTGAAGTCTCCTCCCCTTATTTTGAAGATTTAAAAATGAAAATGTAGAAACATGGGTCCTTATATTGTTTTATAACCAGCTCATACTAGTACAGACTATATTTTGCAAACAAATTAATGCAAGAACTCACTTTTAATTACTATTGGCTCAGTGTCCAGGGTTTGCCTCTTAATTATTGCTACCATGACCTTATTGCCAGCTAAAATTGTTTAGCAAATGTGTTCATGTGTAGGAGTCACAACTCTAACTTGAGACTACCCACACTACGTTATGTCCTCAGCCAGACTGTAATCAATGTATGTGAGCTGTAAGTGGCCACAGTTTTTTCTTCTCTGGGATAATCTCTTTACCATTAGAGCATAAATCCAGAATTTAAAATGCAGTGGAATCGTTGAGTAAGAGTATTTTTCTTTTATTTTCTGTTATATATAGTGTCAACAATACAAATAGTGAAATTATGCAAAGTATGAAAGAGAAATCCAAAGTCCAGCTGCACAGAACTCCTCAGATTTGTGATAATAAATGTTTGATTAGGAATAAGACAGGACTAAACTAGAATTGCTTCAGGCAGAATGGACAAGTGTAGTGACTTAACCTTGCCTGGCTGCCAGATGCCCACCCAGAAGATTCCTCAGTGCCCTCCTCAACAGAGCAGGGCAGGAAGGAAAAATCCTGGGTCAAGACGAAGATGGGGAGGTCACTCACCAGTTGCCATCATAGCTAAAACACACTTGTCTTGGGCAAAAGTAGTTTATTGCCATCCCCAAGTGGTGCAGGGAGATGGGGACTGAGGAGGGTTGTGGTCAGTCCATAACAGCTCTCTGTCGCTCCCTCCTTTTCACATTCTTCCCCTGCTCCAGCTGTGGTTCTGTAATGGCACAGCTCTGCTAGGTGTGGGATAACCTAATACGTGTAGCTGAGTGAATATTTAGAGGCATCCTCAACTTGTGTGATAGAGTCAGTGTTCAGAAAAATTTAGAAACTTAAACCCCTTGAAATGAAGGGTATTAAAATTATTGCTGAATAAGCACAAAAAGTTACAAAGACACTACTGTGCCACAGTTCAGCAGTGCTCAGCACTACAAACATAATCTGGTCATGAGTATACATATATATCTGCACACATTTGTATTCATATACGTGTGTGTCTGTGATACACAATATACACAAAAGCAATCCCTACTCTATGTAGCACAACGACCCAGAGATCTCATCCATTTGCAAGATACAGACTGAGTTTACTCTTGCTCTGTAAGGGCAATAAGATTAAGCTGCAGGGAATTTTGTTTTTAAAACTGTGGGTTTAAGTAAATAATTACCTAGTTTTAGTAGGATGAAATATTACTATATTGCTTTCATTATGTTGGGATATTACACTAAATCTAGGATCCTACTGTCAGGTCAAGATTTTGATTGTAATTTAGTGCTTTATATCCAATCAGTTGTGTTGCAATCCTTTCAAATACTGCAGTTTTCAAAGACTGGGCAGAGAACTGCTATGTCATCCAAGAGTCTCATTTCAAGACTTTCTCATTTCTTCCCAATTTATATTATCTCCATTTCTCTCAATTAACAGGTAAGTAGAGCTTCTCTCTTCCAAAGATTGAGTCAGAAGTTTCCCTTTCCTCTGACAGGCAGCAATATGGCTGTTGTGCTCAGACTCTCCACAAGAAAGAGTGTCGTACCACAAATCTCGGTTTAGGACTCTGATTGAGAGTCAAAAACAGCAACTCACAGGACACAAAACATAGAATCAGTGTGACTTTACTTTTCTGAAGCTCAAAAGCTTTAACAGATTAAATTTATAACCAAATTTTTATACTGGTTGCTACACTGCCTGTTTAATTTACTGTTGCTCTACTAAGGATGCAGCTCTGGCCATCCCCAGGGCTTTAACTTTATCAAGGACTTGCATCCCATGGCACATTTATGCCTGGCAAGAAAATACAAAACAAGCATGCATTTCATAATGTCTTCTCTGATTAGTCCTGCAGTTCTGTGGTCAAAGAACCATGCCTTACACAGATTAAATTTGTGCTGCTGAATTATTGTTCAGTGCTGAACACGTTGCTGAGCTATGGCACATTACTAAACAATTCATTCCCCAGAACTTCCTTTATAAATAAAATTACTTTTAAAGGAACTTTTTAAACAGAATGAGGAAAGATATGGCTTTCACTGTTGTCTTCATAATTGCCTTTGTGAGGAATTAGCAAAAGAAAACTGTATAAGCAATAAATTTGGCAGCAATCTTTTATATTGTCACTTAAAAATATCAAATTACAAGAAATAGTGAAAACCCAGTGACTAACCTTACATTTCTGTGGGTTTGCTTGTTCTTTACCTGAGACATAACCTTCAGTGCTTCCCTTCTGAGAGAATTTCTTTTCTTCTTATTTGCATATCCTGTGCATGAATATGACTGTTCAGGAATGTTGTAAAAACCTATGCCAGTGAAGTTTATGGTGTAATTAATTTACAAGCATCTCCTATATATATATATCTCCCTGTGGATTATTACCCTCCTTTTCAGGCTGTGTCTTTTTTCAGTCCTTAATTCACACAAGTTTTTGAGACAGAAATGAAGCCGAAAAATTCATCTGATAAGAAATATGTTCCTCTTAGTAGCTATGAGATTTTGTTTGCTTCTCTGCTTGCAATTTTTGTGTCTGTCTGTGTTGGACTGATTGTACTTTCTTGGTTATCAATCCAGGAGTTGGAACGAGGTGAGTAGCCAACCTTTAGCTACAGACATTCACGAGTTCTTCAGACTTTGAAGCCAGTGCTGCTATAATTGTAATTGTATTTCTTATTTTATACTATGCTTTTAATGCTGGGGGCAGGGGAAGTGGTGGTTTAGGGTTCATAATATGTGGGTTTCTTTCCTCCCCTGAAAATTGATGTGAACAAAATTGGGGGAAAAAACCAATCATTGAAATCATGCTCCGAAGCCATATAAAATAATTTTCATGGTTTAGGCTTTGGGAAAGGTCCCTAAGATGCAATCCAAGCTATAAAGCTTTGGTTATTCCACCATATTCATCAACTAGAGAAGGCAATATGGAAAACTGTGAAATTTTGCCTTTTTCTCCGTGTAAGAAGTTTGACTCAGAAGACAAATAATGCACTGAAAGACTGATAATCCGCTGGAGTTTGTGGGGCCCATCTCTTGGAATCTATTAGTTTTTCATTTAAAAAATGTTTTAAAGTCATTTATTGGTGTGAGAGAGATCCTGCATCATGCAGTCAGCTGTAAAGCTCAGCAGGTAAAGCTCAGGTAAAGTCAGTCTTTATCCAGGGCTTGGAATGCAATGGAAGAAGTTACTGATACTCAAAGCAAACTAAATTAAAAAATCAATGTTGCATAATTTTCAAATGGAATTGAAATTTTGGTTAAGAAATCTTGTGGATATAAGTTAACCAGGAAGGCCACATCTGGAGGACTGTGTCCAGCTCAGGGCTCCGAAACACTTGAGGGATGTGGAGCCACTGGAGAGGGTCTCAAAGTGAATTTTGCAGCTGAAAAATTATTCTGCTACATTGACGATTTTGCGGCTTTCATCAACCAAAAATCCATACTATTTCATTCTGAACCTCGTGAAGACTAAACTTTTTGTAAGACTTATGTAAAAAAAAACCCAACCGAACAAAACTCTTTAGTCAGAATATCATGTTCATTCCTTTAATTGCCATTGTTTTTATTTCCAGATTTTAAAAATTGTTCCACCTACTGATGTTCTTGCTTTCTTACCAGAATGCTATCACACTCCAGTAAAATAAAAGGGTGTATTATTGAATCTAGAGACAGGCTGTAACTTAATGATTTTGTTTTTAGAAGATAAATAGGTAAGATTTTACCATGTACAAATATATATTTTTTTAAATTATAGTTGATATATGCAATTTAAAAAGGCCTTTGTTATTTAGAAATATTTTTAAACAGATTTGCAATTGTTTTAAAGAAAAATGGCCTTCAAAGACACTCAAAGCAGTCTGCTAATACCAGTTGATATTAAATTGGTGTCACTATGCTGTGCCCTCCATCATAAGCTGTTCATTGTAGTATTTATTGCTTATCTGCGGTTATGATTCAGTTATTAAAGTTATTAGAAATGTATCTGCCCAAATTAAGGAGCAAATGAGACCATATGTAAAGTCAAAAATATGGATTTTATTTAACAGTAAATGAGAGAGAGAGAGAAAAAGGAAGAAATCTGAAGGAGGGTGTTGGGGCAGGGACAGTGAGGCGGAAATAGATTAAGTAGAAAATATCATGACTCCATGGATCCCGATGGCATCCTGCTGATCCTCTTCTTAGTAGTGAGAGTTTCCTGAAAAACATAGAATCCAATGGATTAATATACATTTGAGCCAGGTGGGAATGCCCAGGTACCTCCCCCAGGAGGAAGCAAGTTTGACACTGTCCCTTGCAAGTCTCTGGACCCATTGCATCACTTTGCATCACGTGCAGTGCTCTGGTGCAAGGCCACAGGAATGAGTCTGGGGAGCGCTTTGGGGGTCTTTGATGGATTATGAGACCCCCTCAGCTGCCTCCCACGTGAATGTCCCGTGGACGTGGCCTGTGGGGCTGGGGGTTTAAGAGCTGAGCCAGTTTGTATAAGGGAGGATGGGTGTTCACTCCCTCTGACTGGAGGTCACATCACACACACAAAACTCTCCTCCCCCAGCCTTGGTTGCGGAGGAGCCTGTGCAAACCTGCCCTCAGCAGATGAGCCTGTGGGCTATGGCCTCCCCCCACCCCAAACCCAGCCAGGGATGATTTCTAGGACAGCTGCTGGATTTGGCTTCCTAGTGGATGTATTCTTCTCCCTCAGCCTTGTTTGTTTTTTCCTAGACCTGAGATGGTTGAAAAATAGTGTCACTTTTATCTGATCTCAGGTTTCCTTAGGTGGTTTAGCTCACAGTCCAAAGTTCCCGTTAGGAGGCATCTTCAGGGTGGGGTGGGCTTTGGTGGTCGCAGCTTCTTTATGCAGTTTTGCCATAATGGGCAAAACTCCCTCATAACAATGCTTAAACTATGAACCACAATATTTCAGTCTCTGACATTTGCTTTTGTCTTAAAACTTGTTGTGATATTAATGTCTTCAAACACAACCTAAAATACCACTGGTACAGCAACTGGTAAGCAAAAGGCATTTCCTATCAGTCAACTTTTATACAGGCATTTTCTCAGAATTTCCAGTGTGTTACACAGTGAAGAAATATGTTTCTAATGTATAACGAATTGCTTTATGTATACCTCATGTCCTGCAGTATATTAAACCAAAATTAAATTTGCATCAATGGCCAGTTAGCTAATTTCTTCATAAATTCTCCTAGAATTTCATACATGTATTGGTGAGAAAGGTCAGGTTAAAAATAGTTTAACTATTCTGACACTGGATGTTTCCAGTGCTGTCATCAAAATCAACTTACACATAATAAAAAAGGGCATAGCACAAATACAGAAGAGGCAATAATTCATAATATTTTTACTCCAGAACATATGACAAACTCATAATTCACTCTTTGCCTTCCCATGTATCTCTGTCCCTTGTGTTAGACATAACGGGGCATATCCTTTGTATGCCCATATTGTATCCTTTATCTACTCACAGTGTTTCTGGAAAACAGCATCTAAACCAAAATTGGAAATAATGAGAACAAAGGGCAAAATAGTATTTATAAAAATATGATTACAGTTGTAACTATTGTAAACATCAAAAAAGCCTATTTTTTTCTTTAAACTCAGCACTAGGCAGAACATCTCTGATTGCAAAGCAAAACAAAAATCTAGAAGTTATTGTGTTGATGATCTGTGTGGAATAAAATCTAATGCAATATTTTTCATTTATTTCTGTATAATTAAAACACCTTTATTTTTAATTATCTAGCTGAAGCAGATGTGAATACTCATGGCTATATGGGAATATTTAAAATAGTCTCTGGCACATCTTTCACTCCTGCTTTGCAAAACAGTTCATCAGCTGATTTCAAAGTCCTTGCCTTTGATGTTGAAAAATTGGTAAGAACCTACCAGCCTGTGGTTAATTCAAGAGTATTTGTAGGTACATTAATTCCCTAACATTAACTGCTGTTGATGGCTTTTTCTTTCCAAAAAAGAGATATTTCAGGTCCTAAGCCTGGTTGGAACTCAATATATTCCTTATTTGTGAAAATCAGTGAATCATCAAAGAAACCTTGCTTGTGTAGTCTAGAAAACGTTATTTAGTACTAAAACCATGATTGTAGTATAAGAATGTGTGTGTGTTTTAACTACTGTATTGGTTCAAGATTTCTCTTTTTCATATAGATACAAAATATCTTTCAAGAAAGTGGTCTGAAATACGAATTTCAGAGATGTGAAATTTCCCAGTTCAAGTAGGTACAGCTTAATTTAACTTTGAAAATAAATGTCAAAAATCCTCACTTAGGTATTTCTCTCAGAAGTACTTACCTTGATTTTCAAGTCATCCTTGGTAATGTTTTATATTATCCCTTTCACATCTTACATCTACGCTGATAAGTTTGACACCAACAGGTTTCCTTGGGCAAACTTCCTTCTCAAGCTGATGTGTGTCCATGCCTTGGCCAAAGCAGTAAGGCTGAGCCTTAAGACCCACTCACAAAACTCTATATTTTATAAAGAACTGCTATTTTTTTTTTTTTTTTTGCCAAGGTGCTGTTTGCAGGGTTGCTGATCCTTGCCATCTAGAAGAAATTTCAGGTTAGAGACCTCCTGGCATATACCTGGAGGCTCAAGCACTCATATGTCCCTACAGATATGGATCCACTTAATTCATATTCCGTAGGGCATTAGCAAGTGAGGCTGTCACTTGACACCAGGAAAAGCTGCAGCCTGTGTGTCCTAAAGATTCCATAAAATCAGTACACTAAGATCTGCTTCATTTAGTAAAGCTTGTTTGACCTCATTTTCAATATCCTGGTGTGTTGGGTGTCCTACTGAAGGCCAGCTGACAAAAATGTCCAGGTTACACAGCCAGGTCTGTGGTGTTAATTCCATCTCCACTATTCTTGATAAGGTCCTGGTTCAGCAAAACACATATAACACTACCTCCCATTGTTAAACAGTTCCAGGACATGCTTCCCTCCTGTCCAAAATGTTATAATCTCAATGGGAACCATGTGGTGTTGGTTGTGATTTTTCCTTTCTTTTTTTTTTGTTGTTGCTTCTTTTTTTTTTTACAGGAAATCTGAAGATGACCATGACAGATTGACATCAGAGACCAGGTAAATGTATATAACAAAGTTTACTTAAAATATGGCCAAGAGATAATGATGCTACTAATTCAGACAGTTCTTCTATGGACAGTGAATAGATTAAAAAGAAAAAAAAAAA
>VWZW01004510.1:3933527-3944143 GCA_013397115.1 Edolisoma coerulescens | reverse complement strand
AACAAAAAAAAAAAAAAAAAAACAAAAACGAAAGATAAGACCCTCTGAAGAGGATGAATCTTCAAGACATATCTTTCCTCTAAAAACTTCCTTTAGGATTAGATGAAAAAAAAAAGTGATAGTCCCTGGGACTGTCAATTTAGAAAGAAAAATGGAAAAGAGTGAGAAAGGTAAGAAACTATCTAGAAAGGAAAGGATATTGGTTTGTGCTGAGTTTGCTTGTGTAAAACTGCTTAAACTGGGGTCAGATCTTATGTCATTACTCGTAATGACATGAGATATGTGATAGGCAAGAATAAAGCAGAGGACAAAAGATTAAGATTCCAGCAGAACTGAAGAACCTTGAGAAATGAATGGTGTAATTGGCTGTCTCATAGTTGAGGCCAGAAAATTAAAGTACACATTACATGACAACAGATCAATAGTTCTGGGCTACTACATGTTCTTGTGATATCAATGTAAACACATAAAGTTGATATATATGCAGAGAAGATTAGTTTATTTGAATAATCGTCCTTGGGAAAAAAAAAACCAGAACAAGATATTGAGATATTAGCTGACCATGAATATCAGTAAGTAATGGGAAGCAGATTTGAATTGGAGCAATCTTTTGATTGGAATTGTGAGGACAAAACCCTAATTAGCTAGGAAGTAGAGTATGATCACTTTATGAAGGATTACATAACGTTAAGGGAATGGATTACACAGCAGCAGGAGAAGGCCACTTCCTAAATGTTGTCCTTGTGAAGGTAGATCCATCTAGGAAATTTGGTTTCTGCACAAAGAAAGGGACTATTCTCGTCAAAATTTGGGCATCAAAGATGGAGACATCTCTGAGCAGTCTGCTCAAGACTGTCTTTGTGAGTGCTGGGTGTTTAGTTTTCTTGCCTGGTCAATTTAGATGCCTTTATTTTAGGAGGAGACCAATTATTCCAAAGAACAGCTTATTTCTTTCTATGAACCATGTCGGGAATCTTGATATCTGCACTGTAAATAACTGTGTTGGGCAAAACTCTTTCCACCCCTGTATCTTGACACAACAATCAGAAAGCATAGAAAACCTGATGTTTGTGAATGTTGGATCTGGCTTTTAATACATCAGTAAGGATCTGTCTTCATTTATGCTTTGAATAACTTTGTCTCAGATATTACTTTCTTTTCATTTAAAAAGTGTTTACGCCTTCAGGCAATCTGCTTGGTATTTCACCCTTGAAACGCTGCTGCTGAGTCACAAGGACAGCAGTAAAAGCTTTTGTTTGCTCAGCATGGCCTAGAGGTTATCAGAAATATGCAAGAAGGAGAGTTTTTCTACATATTGCAGACTTCAAACTATGCTCAGCAAAAAGACAGGATTAATCACTCCTTACAAAGAGCACTACTGAGTCAGTTGAAAATGGGTAGTTTAAGGATAAAAAAGTTTACACCTAAATTTAAGTAAAAGGAGAAAACCTTTATGTTTGGCAAGTCTCATACTTCAACATTACCTTACTCTAGCTACAAATATAAAACTTCATAATAGTGTCTAGAAAGGATAGAAGAGAACAAACAGAAAACACTCCGGATAAAATTCAGACCCCACAGAAGTTAAATGCGGTTTAACCACAATTTCTAAACAACTCTGTTTTTCAGCCATCACTGTTTCCTTGTGAGAATCCAGGCAATCACACAGCAGATCTGCAAAAATGCAGAATCCACCAATGGTATTTGCTTTATAGAAGCGGTCACTTTGTATTATATTTTGCCACATGAAGGTATTATACAGTTTTCATAATACTTCAAGGTTCACCTTAAATATTTTAGGGCTAAAATTAATAGACCTATTGAACAACAGTAGAGCTACTTCTTTAGTTTTCCTCAAGTTCAGCTCCATTGCAGCAATTGAAATGAATGTTGTCTTGTTTTCTTCCGACAGTGTAAGTAAGGGTAGATCAAGAAAATAACAAAGTTTCTCCAAGATTCAAACCAACCTGATAATTAAGAGATGCTTCTTTATGTGTCAACTTTGCCAGCCAATACCTAAAAAACAATCTGCCTTTTCAAGTGGAACCAGTGTTAGAATGAAATACTGTCTAGATAATAAGTTGTATAGCAGATTTATTTCATCAGCTTGAATAACTGATTAAGTTCTCTGTTTTGTGTTGCTAGTGTTGTTGCGGTCCTCACCCTTTATTTTACCCACATGGTAACAGCTGAGAAAGTAAAAAACGAGCTGGTTTTGGGTGTCATTGCAAATAACCCTAATCCTACTGAGGCTTTGAAAATTGATGTGAACAGCATACAAATCACAGGTAATGTTAGTAAATTTTTTTGTTTTTTGATTGTTTTGTTGTTGTTGTTGTTTTTTTTTGTTATTCTACAAATCCTTAAGAACTACAGGTAGCAGGAATGAAAAGCTTTGGCTCTCAAACAGCAATTGTATTGTTATTTTGTCTCTTGGGTGCCCTCCTCCCCCATCACAGAACTTTCAGTAGCAGCTGAGAGAGCAATTTTCAACCTTTTCTACTAGAAAGTATGAGCCAGCATTGTGTACATTCACTAAGGAGGGAGTAAAGGTCAAAGTGGTGACTTCCCAGTGAAAACCACTCAATTTCACCTCCTTTATGAATCATAATATCTGTAATTTTTTTTAGCCCTCTAATTAAAGCAATTAAGTCCCAACCATGTTGTTTCATAAGTAAATACAGTTACAATTTTGTTCTGCTAAAGAATAAGAAAAGGGCTCAGACTCACAGCGAGTAAAGACTCATTTATTGAAAAGATGTCAGGAAGAAAAACAAACTGCTTTGGGGGAAGTGCACCCAGGGAACTGGCTCCATAATCCTGTAGAGCTTAAGTTAATGTAAGTGGGGGGAAAAAATGGAATAGGGCTTTAAGGACTAGGTAGCTCTAAATTCTGCAAATATACAGATATAGTTATTTCATGTAAGTACTAGAAAAAAGTCTAAATGGAAGACTTTCAAGATCAATGGAAATCTTTTTTTTTTAGCTAAATAAAGCTTCAAAACAGCCCTTATCTGAGGATGAGGTTAAAAAACAATCTGAATTCTTTGAAGTAGAATTTGATTAGCTGACATTTGAAGACCTGCTGGAGTTACTACTAAGTAAAACTGAGGAATGGGAATCTGGCGTGCTACGTCTCTTACTCTATACAAAAAGGTGCATTTTTGCTAAGTGCTTCAAGTATTCAAAGACTAAATTCAGAGTCTTGGCATATTTGATTCTCTTTATTACTTGTTCATTCCAAATTACTGCACAACATGTGGAAATTGATTGCTCATTATACTTCAAAAATGCCGCCAAAAAAAATAATGAAGAGCTTCTTAAAAGGTATCCATTGATGAACTTTGAAGTAGTCAAACTTTAACTGCTGTGGATGATTAAAATGCCCCTTTTCACATATCACCTGTCCATTCCACCAGGAGTGCTTCAATAAAATAATTGTAACTAGTTAACAATCACAATAATATGTGTCACTCTTGCCTTGTATATATCAATATGTTCTGCCAGAGACATTCCTATTTCAGAGAGGGAGAGAGGTGTCACACAGGTGTGACTTGCTTGAAATCAGTTTTCACAGTGATTAAAAGTAACTTTCTTTCTTGTAAACTATACCAAGTTAATTTTAACTCATTCATCTCCTTTAAATACTGTTCTATAAGACACAGGTGCTCTGAAAATCACTATAGAATAAAAAGCCTCAAGAGAGAGATTTCCCAGGTGAAGACTCTATATGCAATACAATGAATAGGGATTGAGGACTGAAAGGAATTGCAGTGGCTATGAAACCTCGTAACCTCAATTCATTTTTGGGACCTTTCCTCCTTGGGAAGATCATGGAGTTTGAGAAAAGTTTGGGAACAGGGTGAGATAGGCAAAAGGAGAGAAGCAGGACACTGGCAGTGATTCGATGAGAAATAGCCACAGCTAATTTCTTTTTCATCTTTATTTCTGTCATCTAAACCTAGTCACTGTGCTATAAAAGAAGTTTATAATGAACTTGCTTTCTTCCAGTAGCTGCTGAAAATCCTACTACAGTGATGCCTGTAACCTCGTCAGGTCAGTACCTTTCACAAAACAGGCTCTAACTTTTGTTACCAATACAAGATGAAGGAAAATAAGACTTGCTGTTTCAGCTCTTATAGCTTAGTAAAGCTGCCCTGGCTGCAGCGGGGGCTTGACTGCCAGGGTCCATTCAGTGATAATTACCTGCTTTCTCCATTTCTGACTATTTGAGAAAGCAGTGAGTGATTTGAAGCCTGTAAAAAAGCTGTAAGAGCTTATTAGAGCATCAAACCAAAAGCTGAGTCTCCAATAACCAGCTGATCTGCAAGCTGAAGTTTTTGCAGATTTAGGGAGGTGGATTACACCGGGGAGTCTTACTCTCACATTGTGGTTACCAATTTACTGAACAATGTTGACAGACCGACTTTCCTTCCACTATCCCTGGAAGTTTTTTGATGATAAGATATGAAGCAGACAAACCTCCTTGGTCTCACAAACCTGGCAATAGTCAGCCAGAGGGATAAATAATACAATAAGTGCTTTGTAGCACTAGGTGCAGGTAGTCACATACAAACTGCATGCAAATTATCACATACTCTCCAGGGCAGGGTACCAAATCTGGAGCTGAACAGCTGCCCATATGAATATAGGAGACAAATATTCATTGATATTCTAATTACAGCCATAGTAATAAAAGAGTTATTATTAATCTGGTTACAGGCCTACTAACATGTGTAGTCCAAAGTGTGCAAGTACTGTAGTTCATTCTGAAAGATACAGTTTAGACTGCTAAGATACAATTTTTTTCTCCTATCTGTCCCTTCCTCTGGTATGCTATCTTAATGATCCCCTGGGTCCTAAACTCAATGTTGCTAATCATCCTTAAGCAAAAATTTGGAGATGGGGAGAGGTTCCAGAGGAAAGGGGAAGGGAGTTGGGAATTGTCAGCACCCCAGGCTGGAATGGCAACAATATTCCTGGTGTGAATTTCTTCTCCTGTGGCCTTGGGTCTTCTTGGGGTCATTTTTGCATGTTTGTTAATATTGTCTGCTTCCTCTTTCTTTCTGAAGTTTCAGTCCAAATGTCACAATGTACCCAAGCTTTACCATACAGCATATTACATATGCTGGATGCACGGTTATGGCTCTGCTGGCCCTAAAAACAACCTTTGCAATCTCAACATGTTACTTTAGTGAGATTTTGTAGTAATTGTGCTTATATCACTGCTGCCTCTGTCACTGCCCTGTGCTTTCCTTTAGGGATTTTGCTGTCAACTTGTGCACGCACTTTTGGGAGCGTCTACAGCAACCACAATTTTTGAACAATCTTCAAGATGTAGCTCCCTGATAACTCTTTTTTTAGAACTGTTTGCCCATGCATGCATCTATGTTTTAGGTCTTGGAAGGCTTAATTCCTTCCAAATTGCTTATCCTGTAGTAAATGTATAGGCAGATATGTTGGTAGATATACATATGTGTATAACTCTTTGAAAACCTGTGCAGGCATGAATTAAGCTTCTTTGTCTGCAGTAGCTGTGAGAACAATCCATCCATTCCCTGCTCTCCTCTCTCTCTGCCAAAGAAACTGTGTCCTTAAATTTGCTGACACAGAATGCACCATCACCAGAACGGCCTAATTTAGCTTAAGAGGATTTGCTAAATAAGCATCTTTTCATGGAAAATTGGTAGGAAATCCTCCTGCAAGTTTGTGCACTAGGTCTGGGAGAGCAAGAATATCTAAAACAAGTAAGCTGGTGATGGCCAGGGGTCAGCAACTTCTGCCCACAAAACTGATGGATGACAAGCTATAGAGAAAGCCTTACTGCATCTCCAACTTTATTCCTTCTGGCCCTTCATCTTATAAACTGAGGTTCAGGATCCAATACCTGTAGTGACATGGGGATTGTTTTCAGCTGAAGACATGGTCATCCTACTCACACATGTGAGTCTTAATTTAGAAAGTAAAAATAGTTAACCCGGATGTTAATGCAAATGCAAAGAGGGAAAGAAAAAAGACTACTTGGGAGCTGGAAATGCCAGGTGCATCCTCAATGAAGTGGAACTTCTGCTGGAGCACTCACAAACACACATTCCATTTTTCCAGACTGTTTTGCAGTTTGCTATCACTAATACAAATCTGCTTATTTACCTAGGCATTTGTTCATGTGTAAATATGTACACACACAGGAATGTACATATACACCTGTATGTAAATAGACAAATACTAGATAGGTTTGAGGCTCCTAATTGATTTGTAGAGCAATGTTGTTTGTCAGAAAATGTACATTTACCTTTTAGTACTAATGTTAAATTTGTCATAACATGTCTTGTTTCAACAGATCCCACGAGTTTAACTACAAGTTCCCTGACACCAACTTCAGGTCAGAACTTTTACAGGGGAAGACAAGAAAGGGTTGCTCTTATTTTAGTGGGGGAAAGGTGGAAGGAGGATGGAAATCTTTTGAAGTTATGGGAACACTTGCGTTTCATATAATTTTTTTCTTATGTTTAATGTGACACTTGAGCTTCAGGACCAAGCCACTCAAGCTGGCATTACCATATCATTACCTGGAGTGTGGGGAGCAAATAATGCAGACATAAAAGCAGATTAACTGCTGCTTAATTCTGCCCAAGCAACTACATAGGTGCTCCCAGAGAGCAAGAAGTAGAGTTCTAACCCCGGGTTGTTTGTCCAGGTTCGGGACTACTCACCACGAGCGAGTCCTCAACAACAGTGGGTAAGTAACTGTGTGTGCAGAGGAGCAGGGAGGTTACAGGGAAAAATCTGAGATCACAGATTTGCACTGCTCATGTACAGCCTCTTCTCGCAGCATTCAGTCCTCATATTCCATTCCTGAAAATGCAGGATATGCAGGTTTACCTTAGACCAAGGAGACCTCTGCAAAGAGAAGGGACTTCTGAGACTGCACGTGGTACAAAAAATGCTGCATGTGTTACGCGTGCTGATGCACACATTGACACTAATAGTGGCTGCTCTTTTTTTTCATATTATTTCTCTACTTTTATGAGGAAAATAAAATAAAATAACCAAACTGATAGCAAAATATGACTTCCAGTGGTTTGAATCTTTGAAAACATCCTCCAGCCTTCTTACACAGTGAAATATACATGACATCTATAAGCAGTCTAAAGTATTCAAGTCTTATGTGTTTACTGCTCTTGTTTAATTGAATATAGCACTTACAGCACAAATTAGGGTAATTTGAAGGGAAGTCTGAATGTTTAAGTAGGAAAAGTTGATTTCTTTCAATCCAGGAGGTGGCAGTGCTGTTTAGTTTTCTGAGTTGAATAAACCCAGAACTGATCATGTCGTATGGAAACATGTTTCCTTGCTTGTTGGGCTTGGGCAAAACCTGCACCTGAGTTATTGGTTGGAATTTCTGCTCTGGGTCTAGAATGCACAGTTTTGCCGCTGCTCATCTGTAGAAATTCATTCACTGGCCCTGTGTCACTTCCAAAACTTGACTGGAGTGTGTTTGGTTCATTTTAATTTCCAGCTGGATGCAAAACGGCAAATCTTTTGGCTTTCTAACATTTGCATTGCAGACACTGAGAGTGTTTTGTAAAGCACTTTGAAATGCTACAATACATCCACACCAATGTGAGTCTGGGACACACAACACAATATCACTCTTGATCTGATTACGGAACTAACATCTCTATGAAAAAAAAAAAAAAAGAAATTTTACAGATTACTATTTTTCCTTCTTGCATCAGAAATTTTGACCTTTTCCTGTAAGCATTAATTGAAGTAGAGAAAAAGAACTGTGTGAATAGTTCTGCAGAATTTAATGCAATTTTAAGAATTTTGAAATTAGTAGTTATCCAAAGTTTATCTTAGCTGCATTTTTCTATTGACTTTAATAGGACCTACTTGAATTCTGCAGATGTCTAAGACCAAAACCCTCTAAAGACTAAGAGTTTGTTTGCACTAGATGAACATTTATGCTCTAGGAAAAGACTGATAGTAAGATCTACAGTTTCAAGGATCTCCCCATGTAATCTTCTTGCAGAAATTTGCTCTTAACTTATAAATTTAATTTGTAAATCAGAAAAGAATATGGTTTCTGATAATTCTGGTGTTTCAGAATCTAGTCTTAAAGGCTCTTGTTTTTTAAGATATGCTGGTTAAAAAATCCAACTCCTTAGCATGGTGAGGTGCAACATTGTGATGTGTTTAAGTTGAAGAAATTAAATTGAATTGTATTTACTTAATCCCAGAGATTTTTCACTGTTATTTAAACCAAAGTACAATTTTCTCACATTATTCGAACATAAGAAATTGGAAAATGTCATTTATTATATTGCATAAAGTAGTTAATTTGTGCAAAGGAAAAAAAAAAGGAATTCATAGACATTTTTTTCCAGCCCTACTTCAAGCTTAGTTTCAAAAAATATTTCACTTCTGAAAACTTTCTCCATTTTGTGCCAAATTTATCTTTTTAGTGTGTGATATTTCATTCCAGGCTTCTAAAAATGCAGTTTTGTAAAATCCAATAGAGTGGTTGATTTGATTTGTGGTAAAGCAACCAGAGGTAAGTCAATTTTCCTCTGTAGTGAGACTGCCTTACTGCTGTGCTGCTATTGCTCTCATCTTTATTATTCCAGCTGAGTGTTTGCCACCTGCTGAACTCTGTGCTGATGGTGTAACCTGCATCAGCGAAGATTCCTTGTGTGATGGAGTCTTGAACTGCCCAGATGGTTCAGATGAATCTGAAAAAAGATGTGGTAAGAACATAAACCCCAGTAAATCAGTCTTTTTAAACATGCTTAAAACTGTCAGTAGTTTGTAAATAGTTTATGGGCAATAAACTGCTCAGTGAAGTCCAAATCAATTCCACTAAAATTAATAAGAAGAGTGATTTTTATAATCTTTATCTTGCAAGAGGAACCAATTTTCTTTAAAATTCTCACTAATTAAGAATATGCTTAATAAATAATGAAATATTAGAATCTATTTTAATATAAAATTATAGAATTTGTAGCTTACTATAAAAATATTAATAACATAAATACTATGTAAATTACACAATAATATAGAAATTTAATATGAAGTTGTGAATCAGTGACATCAAACAATGTTCAGACCAGATGACCTTCACAGGTCCCATTCAGCCTCAGCCCTTCTGTGATTCTATGAAACTACAGACCTGAAACCCCACTGGTGTTTAACATAACAAGTTTTCATCCTGTAGTGCCAGTCAGTTTGTTTGCCTTTGTGTCACCTTCGAGTGCCATGTCCTTTTCTGGGCCTCTCGCTACAAGAAGGACATTGAAGGGCTGGAGAGGGTCCAGAGAAGGGCAACGAAGTTCAAGGACAAGCCATGTGAGGAGAGGCTGAGGGAGCTGGGGGGTCTCAGCCTGGAGAAAAGGAGGCTCAAGGGCACCTTATCACTCTCTACAACTCCCTGACAGGACGGTGGAGCCAGGTGGGATTGGGCTCTTCTCCCAGGCAACCAGTGACAGGACAAGAAGAAATGACCGCAAGCTGTGCCAGGGGAGATTCAGGGTGGACATCAGGAAGAATTTCTTCACAGAAATGCTTGTCTAGCATTGGAATGGGCTGCCCAGGGCGGTGGTGGAGCCACCATCCCTGAAGGTGTTCCAGAAATGACTGGACATGGTCTGGTTGACAAGGTGGTGATCCGGCAAAGGTTGAACTTGGCACCCTTGGAGGTCTTTTCTAACCTAAGTGGTTCTACTCTGTTATTCCATCTGACTTCCTGGTTTCCCCAAGAAATTATTTTGTGCAGAGCAGTCAGGTCTCTATGCAGCAGTGAGTGCTGTGAAATTGTACCAAGGAGTTTGACTACAGTGCTCCTTACCAAACTGCTGTGCAGCATTTTGCTGAGGAGGCACGTGGGTTAATGCTGCCTGCATTGCTCTCCACAGCCTCAGCTCTCAGTTAAAAGTCTGTCAAGCTGTCTCGAAAAGAGAACATTGCAAATGTTTTAGGAGAAGTGGGAGCAATTAACTCCCAGAGTGCTTTGTTTGCTTGTTTGTTTTTTTTAAAATATAGAATTTGGTGCTAGAAATCTGGAAATCTACTTTCCACTCTACTGTGAGAAGAGGAAAACGGGGGGGCAGTCTGCTTCGAGCTTTCAGAAACATGTGAAATGCTGGGCCCTAAGAACAAAGAAGCTAGTAAAAGACCACTTATGTTTTTAAAGAATCGGAGAGCTTGATCCTGAAGGTTTGTGACAGGCTGAACCTCTCTGTCTTAAGTGCAATTTTCTTCAGAAAAAAAAGAAAAGAGAATTGCAGATTCTCTGCCCATTATCTGCATTTTTTTTCTGAGTGCAGTCAGCTCAGAAGGGAGACTTAGCTGAACATTTTGGGCAAAATATCCATCAAAATACTTAAGTAGTATATCCACTGAAACACATCAAAATGTCTATTTATCATAACAGCTGCATCTAGCTAGATCATAAAAATCATTGGCTCTGAGTTGGCCCTCCTACAGTTGAGGAAATCAGAAGGTCCTAATGCTCAGCTAGACCTTAGTTCCATGGAAAGCATTAGGTAATACGACCCCAAGAAGTTATTCAGTCATTAATTTCTACCATCATACTTTTTTTTTTTTTTTTTTTGGGA